>RBNI01006664.1:0-11103 GCA_003990745.1 Jimgerdemannia flammicorona | reverse complement strand
AAGAGAATTAAATAAAAAAAGACTTCATTAAAGTACAGAGTAGTAGATAGGGTCTAGTTCTCTCAGATAAGATGAGTAAAGAACTTATACATAAGGCAGGAGGAGACTCCTTACTCAAGTCTGCAGGTCTTGATTATATTACTATATCAGCTCTTAGTTTCAGTTAAGTACAGCCAAAATGACTAAAATGAGTAGCCTCAGACTCTCTAACTCTCCCCAATAACCAGGACTCAATTATTAAAAAAAGCTGAGAGTGATACCTACTGTAAGCGCACAACCTCCAAGCCACTGAAATCACATGCGATCTCCGAACAAATCTGGAAATCACCTGCAAGATCACGAAGCTGAGTCAAACAGAAGTCTCAGTGTATAAAGCTGAGTCAATACGAAGTCACGAAACACAAAGGTTCACACAAATGGAATCTTACCAATCAAGAACAAATGCATATATACTGAGCCCTGAGATGTGTTGAAACAGAGAACCAAAACAAATAACAACCACAATTTCCAAACATACAAACATGACCACCGAGATCTACAACTGCATCTGTGCTGACATTTGGAATGCCATTGTCAACCGAGCCACACCCCCTCTGCTCCTCATGAATATCCATAGCCTAGCACCCCTCTACTTTGTGGAAGCCAGATGGAATGCCCTGAACATGCTTAACGAGGCCCACCAGATCGGACAAATCTCAAGCTACTACCAGATCGGCTGCCTCCTGGAAGATATGGTCGAACACCACCATGATACAGATATTACCCAGATGTCTCAACACCAGAAGCTCATTGCCCGCAAACACCGAGAACTCTTCTACGAGTATAGCACCTTTATTCCCCGTCTCCGAGTTACTACTAGCGAAATGGTTGCTACCCTGTCCTATGGCCAAATCGACAACATGATACAAGAACTCAACCACAAGTATCTCAAATACGTTCAGACTACTGACAAAACCTTTCCACACCCCAATGACCACATCCTGCAAATGCCCCAAGTTGGATACATCATGAAGGACATCTACGATATAATCAACTTCGATGAAGACAAAGTAGAAGACAATGATCTCTCCGATGCTGACATGACCTCAAGCCAAGGATCTCTACCAACTCTGATCACACTGCCAACCTTGCCAATGAACTTACAATAGTTCATAACCACATATGAGACTTATTGGGACAATGACTACTGGCATGAATACCAACCTGCATTCACCCCCGATTACTTCAACTATAATGAAGAGACCGGAGAATACAACCTGTACCTCCAGACAACCCTCGAGATTGAACCAACAACTCCACCACCTGAGTACAAGCGATATGAACCATAACTGCCAGCTTACTACAACCCCGTGACTCATAGTGCTGTAATCTATAGAAGGTATGCAGACAGTGAATCCGATGAAAACGAAGACAATATACCCCTCTTTCACCCACCAATATCTTATCCAGCATATGAGACAGATGATGCTATTCTATGGGATGGAGACGAAGTTCCAATGTATTATTACCTCAGCAAACAAGGAGAAGTAATCCATGAACCACTCTTCCTAGACAACTACTTCTTCAGAGATGATGCAATCGATGGTGATATCATTGAAGACTATCCAGACAGCGCCTAAACCTATAAATAGCCTAACAGTCATAGTATAGTTAGATTAGCCTTGTATGACATGACTGTGAACTGACTCAGCAGTCAGACGATCTCTTGACATGTCAGATCACCCTTATACTACGTGACTGCATTCCGACTCAGCAAAGCACTTAGTACTACATCCATATCTAGCATAGCCCAGATAGCCCCTCACTAGTATAAATACTCCCTCTCCCAGACCTCAGAATCTCAGACTTGAAGACCTAAACAATCTGAATATAACTTCTGAGCACTTCTCCACAATATCCCTTCATACAACTACTCCTAGTATAGTAATATCATGAATAGCAAATAAACCTATTTAATAACTCACAAACCACTCTTAAGTAAATCTACTCCCTGTTAGGTCCTACTCCTAACCCCATCACGAAATTTCCTAATTGGGTATTGTTTGCAGCAATATGCCAATTCAACTAAGCTGGTCTTAGTTTCTTGAACTTCCTGAAATACGGAAAATTCTGAACATCCAGAACTAGTCCGAGAAAGGACTTTGATTGAGACGTCAACCTGATCTTAAAATCAATAAGTGTAGAGGACGTACTCCATATGAAATTGATCTTAACCATAAGAAAACGGTCTTCCAGAATATCCAGAACTTCCAGAAAACCCTTCCAGAACTAAGTAATGGTTACCCTAAAAAGCAACTCTCTTACAACTTGGTAGCAGCAGTTTACAATCCCATTCCGCTTCAAGACGCTTCCTCACCCCACTACAAACCCTTCTGCAAATTCCTACAAGTTGGTATAAAGCCCAACCTCTGAACTGGAATTTATCATGAACCATCTGACAATCTGGAGAGAATTGAACCTGACATACAAGGACAATTTGACCTCCACACCTGCAACAAGTGGGACAAACTTCATTCAAAGAAAGAAGTACTCCAATTAAACCAGCAAATAGGCGAAACCCTATTCACCAAACTCCTTGCACTATACCCAGCAAGTCAAGATGAAGAAGGTTTTATAGAAGCCTTCTTTACTCTTCTCAACAAGAGTTTTGTCAGCTCCACAAATCTGAGCGACCTAGGATAACCAGCAGCAGTCTTTCTAGCCTTAGTCTCTCACAAAGCCCAAGCCTCTGTGGCCAAGTGGCTCAACTCTACCGACTTTCACTGTATCAGGACCAAGACCGCATTATACTACTGATTTCAGAACAGCAAGACCCGCCATATTCTTAAGGAAGAAGCAAGAGAAATCCTTCATCAACTACCTGATCCTGAACCTGAAGCAGGCCCTGCTATAACCCTACCTAAATTAGAAACCAATACCGAACCAGAACTTGACTTTGAGTTAAGTCTATCTGAAATCAGATATATAACTGATTTTGTCTACTTTGATGCTGAGCAAACTCAAGTACATGGGGACCAAACCGAAGAGGAGGAGGAGTATCTCAGTGAATTCAATCCCGGATACACTGCCGAAGGAGACAAACCTCCATCAGGACAGAACACACCTACACAGCAATAGACAGCTATCTACCAAGCCCTTACTCCAGACCTATAGCTATTACTCCAGTAACTTACACAGACCCAAAAAACCCCATCACACTCTGCACCAGTACCTCAAGTAGTACCAGTAACACCACTATCAGTAGTCCAACTGCCTCCAGTAAACAATATGGCAAACCAACAGATTCTAGACCTCACAGCTCAGGTAGCCATAATGGCAGCAACTATTACTACCTTAGCTGAACAGACGTGACCTACAAAAAATCTGAGCCTATCTACCTTCAATGGTACTGTACAAGAAGTCCAAAGCTTCATTAGTGTAGTCGATACCAACTTTGAAGCCAATCAATGGACCAACAAATGAGTCGCTGACTATGTTCTGACAAACAATCAAGACCACACTCTGGAACAACTCTTTGCTATCACTACAGCCTATGTCCGCTGAGTTGTTATATTCTTCCAAGGACCTGCCAAAGAATAGTGGCGAACTCTTCCTGAAAAACCCCTCACATGGGACACCCAACCTTCAGTAGTTGCTCAGAATGCAGCAAATAATGCCCCAGGATATGGAGCCCATCCTGCAGCCCCTGGACTTAAACAACTTATGATTGCTTAATATCACAGTGAAACTATGATTGCTGAATCCCAAGTAAAACTCCGCAACCTCAAATTTGATATATATGGCAAGGAGGAATTCGAAACCTTCTGTACGAAACTCGAGTCACTCCTGAACACTGTTGGCCTAAGATATATTGCCAATGATGAAGCATAAAATGGTACAAGAGCAGATCATTTATTCAATACCCTACCTGAATGGCTTACTAGAAAGATTCGAGAACAAGGATGCCCAGTTGATTGTGACCACCAACAATAGTGCCTGGCAAGAATCAAGACCATGGTCAAGCGAATCCTAACAGCTGGACCAATTCTGCCCTGAAGATAATTCAACAACAAGGAAAAGACTTGGACCAAGAAAGAAGAACCCAAGCATGAAGCATCCTGAGCTCTCTCAATATCCACTTCATGGACACCCAGAAATCATGAACCCACTCAGCCGAGTATCTTCAAGAAACTCACTGAAGGCAAAAGGAATGAACTTAGAAGAAGCAGAGCATGCTTCTATTGCTGAAAAACAGGACACATGGCCAGTGCCTGCCCTAACCAAAAACCCCAAACAGCAACATAAACAACTGTTACTACTCTGCACCACCTCAACAATCTGACCACCAGAACACTAGACTTTGTCAAGCTAAGACAAACTGCTAAGGCCCCAACCAAAGGAAGCCAAAAAGCAGCTGGATATGACCTGTATGTAGCCAAAGAAGCTACAGTCTCTAACCAAGAAGTCAAACAAGTCTACACAGGAATCAGTGTCCAAATCCCTGAAGGACATGTTGGAAGAATATGCTGTCACAGCAGCCTAGTATTGAAAGGACTCTCAGTAGAAGGAGGAGTCATTGATGAAGATTACATAGGCGAAATTATTATCCTAATCTGAAACCACAGTTGGACACCCTTCAAGATTCCCATTGGATTCTGTATTGCCCAGATCCTATTTGAGAAAATCAAGTCAAACCTGACAGTCAAGGAAGTCCCTGAACTACTGCCTACCATCTGAGGATCCAAAGGATTTGGTTCATCAAACAAGGCCCTAGTCTAACCTATCATGAACAAAGAAGAACAATTTTATAAGAAAATTGAAGATGGATATGTACCAAGTGGCCGATGCCCCCATGGTATTGGAATATACTCTTCTCATATGATTGATGACTGCTTCTCTTGTGTCAACGAACTGGCTCAAAGAAGAACCAATAGAAGAAAAGCTCCTATAACTGAGATCACCACCATTAGATCAGATAAACTGCTTACACTTAAAGCTTTTATCAATCGAGCACCTGTTAAGATCATGATAGACAGTGGTGCCTCAGGCAACTTCATCAATAAAGAAACAGCCAACAGACTCAAGGTCTTCATCTCTCCGGTACAATAAACTCAAGCAGTTGCCACAGCTGATGGAACCTCATATATTATTAGCAAGGAAGTCTGCAACCTACCCTTCTGAATCGGTGACTATCGAGTATATGTTACCCTTCAAATTATACCACTCCCTGACAATGAAATCATCCTTGGAACTCCATGGTTAAAACAAGAGAACCCTATGATCGATTGGGTAAATCATTCTCTGACCATCAAGAAAGAACGCCACAACTTCAAACTGCAAGGTGAAAAGGACACACTCAACTCTAGCGACCCTGGACCAAAGATCACCCACATCAACAAACTATAACTTAAGAAATTAGCCAAGAAATGCCCTCTCTTTGCTATCTCCATCCGTCCATCCAAAGGAGAACCTGAGAACTCTGAAGAAGACTTTTCCAAAATTGACAGCTGTGTCAGACCACTACTCCAGAAATTCCGAGACATATTTCTGAAGAAGCTTCTAAAAGGCCTACCTCCCAAACGAGCAGTAGACCATGCCATCAAGACCATTCCAGATGTCAAGCCAGCCTTCAAGTCAATCTACCACATGTCTCCGAGAGAAATCGATGCACTCAAGAAAGAAATTGACGAACTCCTAGAACAAGGATTCATCAGACCCAGTATATCACCTTATGGTGCACCAGTTCTCTTTGTTGTCAAGAAAGGAGGAGACCTGAGAATGTGTATTGATTACCATGACCTCAATGAACAGACCATCAAGAACTGTTGCCTACTACCCAGAATCAATAAAATATTCGATAGGCTTACCAACTCACAATTCATGAGCTTTTTTGACCTGTGAAATAGTTACTGGCAAATTGCCATGAAAGAAGAAAACATCTACAAGACAGCCTTCCAAACTTGCTATAGACATTTCAAATTCCTGGTTATGCCCTTTGGCTTAACTAATGTCCCTGCAACCTTCCAGACACTGATGAATACCATTCTGTACCCATACCTGGACAAATTCGTTGTTGTCTATATTGACGACATCCTAGTCTTCAGCAAAACCCTAGAGGAACATCTCGAATACCTTGAACTAGTACTACTGAAACTCCAAGAAAACAGACTCTTCACAAAACTCAGTAAGTGCGAATTTCTTCTGAAAGAAATTCAGTTCCTTGGACACATTGTCACACCAAATAGAATCAAAGTGGACCCCAGCAAAATCTCCACAATCAAGGATTGGCCCAGACCCAAGAAGCTGAAAGACCTCCAGTCATTCCTGAGATTAGCAAATTATTACCAGTGATTTGTTGCCAACTTTGCCAAAATCGCCACTGCCCTTACCCAAATGACTAAGTACAGCAAGAAAGAAGAACAACCCTGGACCATGAAACAAGAGAAAGACTTCAACAATCTTGCAAATTGGGGACCCGAACAAGATACCGCCTTCCAAGCACTGAAGGATGCTTTGATAACTACTCCAGTACTTCAAGCAGCAAACCCTGCCCTACTATATGAAGTTACCACTGATGCCTCTGACCCAGCTCTTGGAGCAGTACTCATGCAAGAAAGACACCCTGTAGCCTATCACTCCTGCAAGTTCAATGATGCCAAAATCAACTATGCAACTCATGAGAAGGAAATGTTAGCCATTGTAGACACTCTGATCAAATAGCGACCATACCTAGAAGGAGCACACTTTACTATATTGACTGACCACAAGTCACTAGTCAACATCAAGACCCAGACTACCCTTTCTCGAAAGCAAGCCAGATGGATGAAAGTCCTCACCAACTTCGATTATGAAATCCAGTATCACTCTGGCAAGGAAAACATTGTTGCTGATGCAATCTCCAGACCACCTATTGAAGAAGTTATCCAAACTCTCACCCTGGTTACAAACTCCATCATGGAACAAATCATCACAGCATGTGCTGATGATAAGGAAGCCCAAGCACTCTGAGAAATCCTAAACAGTGATGATGCTGACAAGTATACCCAGTATAATCAATATCAACTTAAGGACAATACTATCTACTATAAGGACAGATTGTATGTTCCAAACAACCAAGACCTCCGAAGGACTATCCTATTCGAATGTCATGATACCCCTACAGCTGGATACTTAGGATTTGATAAATGCTATGAAGTTATCTCCCGAAACTTCTATTGGCCCCGTATGGCAGATCAGCTCAAAACCTACATCACTTCCTGTGATGCCTACCAACAGAACAAGTCCTCAACACTAGCAAAATCTGGTTTACTCCACCCTATTCCAGTACCATCTGCTAATTGGGAATAAGTCTCTATGGACTTCATTGTACAACTACCCCGAACCAAGAATGGAAAAGATGCAATTATTGTCTTTGTGGACTATCTCAGCAAATAAGCTCACTTTGTACCAACCACCACTACTGCAACAGCACCAGACATAGCTACACTCTTGTTTGATAATATCTTTCGCTATCATAGTCTTCCTAAGATCATTGTTAGTGACTGAGATCCGAAATTCACCAGCCATTTTTAGAAAGCCCTCCATGCACACCTTGGAACAAAACTTGCACTATCCACAGCCTTTCACCCTAAAACGGATGGCCAAACTGAAAGAATGAATCGAACTCTGGAACAAATACTAAGAAACTATGTTTCCTACAGACAAGATGATTGGCATGAACACCTCACTGCAGTCGAGTTTGCCTATAACAATAGCAAGCAAGCCTCTCTTGGAATGACCCCATTCTTCGCCAACACTGGACAAAACCCAAACACTCCTCTGACACTCATCCGAACCATTGAAGAACCCTCTACAGTCAAAGCTGTTGAAGAATTCTTACTCTGAATACATAATTTAAGTCAGATCACAATTGAGAATTTATTGCAAGCTCAAGAACAACAGTCACAGTATATTAACCAACATCACTGAGAAGAAACCTTTGATATTGGAGAAAAAGTTCTATTAGACATCTGAGGATACCAAGTTGACAACCTCAAGTACAGACTATCTACAAAGCTGAACAGCAAGTTCATTGGACCATTTGAAGTTATTTCACAAGTCTCTCTAACCTCCTACAAATTGGCACTATCAGACACCATTAAGATTCACCCAGTCTTCAATGTCCAATGTCTCAAGTGATACAATGATAATGATGATGAACTATTCCCGAACTGAACTACAAAACCACCTGCACCTGTCATTATTAATAACCAAGAAGAATACGAAGTTGAACAAATCCTCAATAGATATGGCCACAAGAACCACCCAGAGTATCTCATTAAATGGAAAGGATATCCAATCCATAATGCAACATGGGAACCCAAGACCAATCTCCAGAATGCTACTGATTTAGTTCAGGAATACGATTCCTTGAACAACTGAACACTAAATACTCCTGCACCTATTAGTACATAACATATACTACCCTCCCGAACATTATAATTATCACAAACCTAATCAAGAACTCAGCAAGACAGAACAAAAGAATACTGACCCTCTGAAAAAATAGCAAAACTGAAAGCAAGCCTATTCTTCCCATACCACTGGTGGGAAACAAGGCATAGATATTTAAGAAGATTTCTTAGAGGAAATTCTCCAGTAGTGAATGATGTCACAATCACTTCCAGCACACAGCATTGAACACATGACCCTTTAACATGTAAATCCAATGTGTTAGGCAACTGTACTATGAGCATGCTACTTTCTGAGAAAAATGGACTTTACTGGACTTTTGACCTCCCAAATGGTGTAACAACACTAGAACAAAATTAGAAGGCCCTGATAAGGACATTGAAAGCTAAGAAGGGGAGAGTTATAAGTACACAACCTCTAAGCCACTGAAATCATATGCGATCTCTGAACAAATCTGGAAATCACCTGCAAGATCATGAAGCTGAGTCAAACAGAAGTCACAGCACACAAAGCTGAGTCAATATGAAGTCACGGAACACAAAGGTTCATACAAACAGAATCTTACCAATCAAGAACAAATATATATATACCGAGCCCTGAGACATGTCGAAACAGAGAACCAAAACAAATAACAACCACAACTTCCAAACACACAAACATGACCACCAAGATCTACAACTACATCTGCGCTGACATTTGGAATGCCATTGTCAACCGAGTCACACCCCCTCTGCCCCTTATGAATATCCATAGCCTAGCACCCCTCTACTTCATGAAAGCCAGATGGAATGCCCTGAACATGCTTAATGAGGCCCACTGGATCGGACAAATCTCAAGCTACTACCAGATTGGCTGCCTCCTGGAAGATATGGTCAAACACCACCATGATACAGACATTACCCAGATGTCTCAACACCAGAAGCTCATTGCCCGCAAACACCGAGAACTCTTCTACGAGTACAGCACCTTTATTCCCTGCCTCCGAGTTACTACCAGCGAAATGGTTGCTACCCTGTCCTATGGCCAAATTGACAACATGATACAAGAACTCAACCACAAGTATCTCGAATATGTTCAGACTACTGACAGAACCTTCCCACACCCCGATGACTATATCCTGCAAATGCTCCAAGTTGGATATGCCATGAAGGATGTCTATGATATAATCAACTTCAACAAAGATGAAGCAGAAGACAATGATCCCTTCGATGCCAACATGACCTCAAGCCAAGGATCTCTACCAACTCTGATCACACTGCCAACCTTGCCAATGAACTTACAACAGTTCATAACTACATACGAGACTTATTGGGACAATGACCACTGGCACGAATACCAACCTGTATTCACCCCCAATTACTTCAACTACAATGAAGAGACTGGAGAACACAACCTGTACCTCCAGACAACCCTCGAGATTGAACCAACAACTCCACCACCTGAGTATGAGCAATATGAACCACAACTGCCAGCTTACTACAACCCCGTGACTCATAGTGCTATAACCTATAGAAGGTATGCAGACAGCGAATCCGATGAAAGTGAAGACAATACACCCCTCTTTCACCCACCAACACCTTATCCAGCATATGAGACAGATGATGCTATCCTATGGGATGGAGACGAAGTTCCAATGTATTATTACCTCAGTGAACAAGGAGAAGTAATCCGCAAACCACTCTTCCTAGATGACTACTTCTTCAGAGATGATGCAATCGATAGTGATGTCATTGAAGACTATCCAGATAGTGCCTAAACCTATAAATAGCCTAACAGTCATAGTATAGTTAGATTAGCCTTGTACGACGTGACTGTGAACTGACTCAGCAGTCAGATGATCTCTTGATATGTCAGATCACCCTTGTACTACATGACTGCATTCTGACTCAGCAAAGTACTTAGTGCTATATCCATATCTAGCATAGCCCAGATAGCCCCTCACTAGTATAAATACCCTCTCCCCCAGACTTCAGAATCTCAGACTTGAAGACCTGAACAATCCGAACACAACTCCTGAGCACTTCCCCACAATATCCCTTCACATAACTACTCCTAGTATAGCAATATCATAAATAGCAAATAAATCTATTTAATAACCCACAAACTACTCTTAAGTAAATCTACTCCCTGTTAGGTCCTACTCCTAACCCCGTCACAAAATTTCCTAATTGGGTATTGTCTGCAGCAATATGCCAATTCAACTAAGTTGGTCTTAGTTTCTTAAACTTCCTGAAATATGGAAAATCCTGAACATCCAGAACTAGTCCGAGAAAGGACTTTGGTTGAGACGTCAACCTGATCTTGAAATCAATAAGTGTAGAGGACATACTCCATATAAAATTGATCTTGACCATAAGAAAATGGTCTTCCAGAATATCCAGAACTTCCAGAAAACCCTTCCAGAACTATGTAACAGTTATCCTAAAAAGCAACCCTCTTACACCTACTACCTAACTACCCTATACCAATCAGAAGACTGTATTTACTCTAGCCCTGATAACTATCTCTAGTCTGATATTCTACTAGACTACTATATATAATTACCCTTCTTCCTATCTGTAACAGTCATCTCCCCTCTCATCCTGACTCTATCTGAAAAGCAGTCACTATACCAGAACTATGTTCACCAAGAAGCTTGCTAAAGCTCAGAGGATTCCATTATAGATATTAGAG
>RBNI01006663.1:0-11103 GCA_003990745.1 Jimgerdemannia flammicorona | reverse complement strand
TATATAAGTCATATTATTAAGATATCAAAATAATAGAAACTTTAACATATAGTAAATATTTAATTATACTGAGTTTTAAACTATTATTTAATCAGATATATTCTTGAGTATTTCTAAAATAATAATTACTTCTAAAATAATATAATTAATAAGAAATAATAACAGTATAGAAAGTAAAATATTATCTTTTAATACTTCTATAATTATCATCTCTTTCCAGTACCATTCGGGTTACACAACCTTTGGAGAGCACTTACAACATCGTTTTTGGCGAAAAGAGATTAACAACATGGCGTCCGACAAGCAACCTGAAGTACGTACTGGGCAGGGTGGCCCTAGTGCTTTCAACTGGCAGCAGGTGGGGTGAGGTCCAGACCTGGGGGGGGGTATGAGGGGGCTGCTGGCTGGGGGACGTAGAAGAGGCGGAGGAGGTGGCGAAGGCTTTGGATCTGGGAGGGCGAGCTTCACGGAGATGGTGAAGGGGAGACAATAGGCATCTGGGCTAGAGGGCTGGCTGAGGAAGGGCAAGGAGACCAAGAAGGAGAAGGTGCTGGTGCAGGAGAGAGCAGCCCTTGGAGGAGGGGGCAGTAGAGCTGGGGGAGTAGTGGCTGGAGAGAGTGTGACTGCTGATGGCGGTGGGACTGTCGATCTGGAAAAAAATCCAGATGTGATGGCTGATGGCGAGGCTGAGCGGCTGAGGCTTAGATGACAAGGGGACTTGGCTGATGGTGTAATGGGTCTGGCAGTGGCCCCATTGCTCAAGAAATCGATCTTGGCATTCGCGGTTACACTATACTTCTGGGGCTTAGCGGTGACGGCGAAAATGGTGTTGGGGCTCATCGCTAAGCAGGTGGCAGGGGCTATGTCCATGAAGTTTTTGAAGGACCTGGAGGGAGTGGAGGTTGGTTTTGAGGAGGCGGCACCATTGGAGGAGGCATTGAAGGTTGGATTGGTAGTTAGAGAGGTGTGTGTTCCGATGGCACACTGTCTGAAGTGGGATCCTAGGGTGGTCCAACTGCTGGTGAAAGGGGTGCCGATGGTGATGACAATGAAGATGAGAAAGAGGGTTGAGGACTTCATGGCAGAATATGGAGAGGTGGTAGATGTCGGATTTCGGGTCTGGGAAGGGACTATGCTCAGGACTGGGGACATAGATGTACAGATTAGGCTGGCTGAGAAGGAAGCTACTGGGAAAGCAAGGGACTGGCCTTCGGTAATGGGCTGGGGAGCAATTTTGTGTAAGGTGACGAGAGTGAAGGGAAGTGAGGAGGAGGAGGAAGATTTGTTGGAAGCACTAGAAGAGTTGGAGGGTACTGTGAAGAAGCGAGCGAAGGCATGGGCAGCCTTCGTGGAGGCAACGCACGGAGGTGGTGGATGGAAAGTGGATTCGAGTGAACAAGAAGCAGTGGGAAAGAGATCAGGAGCGTAAGAGGCAGAAAGAGTTGCTGGCCAAGCTAGACAACAGGCCAATGGGGAATACGAGCGAGGAGAAGGGTGCCAGGGGTGCCGGAGTGAGTATCTGGGCTAGCGAGGGGGAGGGGAAGGACAGGAAGGAGGCAGGGGAGGATGGGGAGAAGACTAGTAAGGATCTATTTGCTGATGGCACGCTGGAGGTTTGGGAGGAGGATTGGGAGGGCTCCCCTACCCCTACCCCCCTTATTAGGCATGGCCCGGCTTCCTGAAACAGGGTGGTAGAAGATGTGTAGATGCGAGGGACCCAGAGGGTGCAATTCGGGGTTCCGGAGGTGGTATATGGTGGACAGGTGGTGGATGCTGGTGAGGAGGAACTGGTGGATGTCCCAGAGGTGTGGGATGAGTCTGCAAGTATCGGAGCTAACACCACTATGTTGGAAGGTGGGAGGCTGGCGACTCCGGGGGGGAAGGAGGTGGGGAACTTACTTTAGATGCACTGGATGATGAATGACCTGGCGGCAGAAGAGTTGGGGGAGGTGGACTTGCAGGTGATGAGTGATGAGCACTGGGCTGGAATACTGCAGGGAGATGGAGTGGAGAAGGCATTGAAGGCGGAAATTCTTACAGTGTACTTAGCAGAGGAAGAGTATGAGGTGGATAAGGAGAGGGAGGCTGAGATGGCAGTTGTTGTGGGAGAGAGGGCTGAGTACTACTGGAACAAGCGCCATGGACTGTGGCTCTGGCGAGAGGTGTGCATCGAATATTAGGAGGAGTTCGAGGAGAAGGTCGATGATGAGATGAATGAACTGCTGGCTGGATTGGAGGCTCAGAGGAGGGAAGAGGAGGAGGTGGTGGCAGAACATAATCTGGACATGGCACAGGAAGAGATGAGCATAGAGCAGTAGAGATCGATTGACAACATAACATATTTCATTATGAACAGTACAACCAACATTCTTTCTTTAAATGTGAATGGGCTATGGGGGGCTACTCGATGTAGAAACATTTTTTCTTAGATGAAGGGATTGGAGGCTGATCTCTTTCTGCTGCAGGATGTTTGGTGTGAGGATGATTTTGATAAGAGGGAGTAGACAAAGGAATGGGGAGGTGCAGCGATTTGGAAGGGCAAGGTTGGAATTTTGGTTCGGAAAGGTAGAGGGGAGATACAGGATGTGAGATGCTGGGGGGAGAGACTAGTCTGGGGAGAATGGATTCATGCAGGTTGGGAGCCAGTTACTGTTGGCTCCTGCTACTGTCCTGCAGTTCGGGGTGAGCAGGTAGATTGGATGACAGGTTTACTGGAGAGTGGGAACTTTGTAGAGGCTGGGGTGGATATGCTTGGGGGTGACTTCAATATGGTTTGGGACACACTATTGGATAGAACAGATGGAGGACGAGGTGCTGAGAGCAGGAGTGGAGGACTAGCAGCTTGGGAGGAGGTCAAGAGACTAGGTGCACTGGTAGATGCTGGGAGGGAGTGCTGGGGGAATAGGAGGGATTATACACATTGGGCAGGAGGTCTGGGGACAAGAATCGACTGGATCCTGACAGCCAGCTGCTGGGGCCTAGATGTTTGGAAGTCATTGGAGGTAGAATGGTGTCCATGGTTGGACCACTAGGGGCTTTTGGGACAAGGGCACTTTGGGGGAAGTGGGGATGGGCCTGGACATTGGCACCTCAATTCCTCTTTGTTAGATGACAAGACCTGGTGGGATGGGTGGGCTATGGACATTCAGCGGAGGGTGGAGAATTGGCAGCAGGAAGGTGTCTCAGTTGGAGTTTGGTGGATGAGGCTGAAGGAGATGGCCAAGATTTATTGGAGTGAGGCTGGCAAGGAGGCTGGAAAACAGAGGAGGAGTAGAGTGCATTGGGCTTCTACTAGATTAACTCGGCTCCTGGAGGAGTGGGCGAGGTTAAAAATGCTGGAGGGAGAAGATGATTGGAGGTTAACGAGGGCTAAAATAGAGGTCAAGGAACTACAACAGGTGCTGCAGGAAGAGGAGGAAGCGAGGGTATAGGGTTTGGCTGCATGTCTCCGCTGGCAGGATTTGGAGGAAGGGGAGAGGCCTTCCAAGTTTCTTACAAGGGCTCTTAGGGCGAGATGGGTACAGCAATGGTGGGAAGGGGTGTTAGACTCTGAGGGTGTACTGGTGCATAGCGTACAGGATATTCTGGGTTCGCTGAAGGAGAGATGGAGTGGATTGTGGAGTGAGGAGGAGGGTGGGGCAGACACTGTGACTATTGACCGAGCATTGGAGGATTGGCACCCGCCACAAGTTGAGGGGCTAGATGATCTGGTGATGCTGGTACAGAAAGATGAGATCCACCAGGTTCTCACCACGAAAACTATTGAAATATGTAGGTTACAACTCGATATATGGTGGCGCAGCCTTCCTTGACTACATCATCATGTAAACGTCACTAATTGCAACGCGTAAAAGCACATAAGAATTAGCAATAAACAGTTAGTCTTCTCTCTCCAAACTTCCACATTCCACAACAGGTTATGAGCCCCAGTTAGCGGCTATAATACACCCCTCTTACACATATGCTATACAATGGCTACTAGTTCAAGCAGTGCTGGCAGCATGCCACCAAGTCCTGGTAACACAAACACAGCCGGAACGGGTTTCGCTTCCATGACGACGAACATTCCGGCAGTGGCGCCAACGTCAACAGTAAAGAGGACGATTCCTGTCTTTGATGGTAAGGACTATGCCATATAGGCATATCATATGAAGAATCTCCTTGAAGAATGCGGTTTGGAGGACTCCTGGATGCCACAGGTGCAAGTAATGACATACGACGCTGCGAAAGATTGCAAAGCACTAAGGGAGATTACGTTCACCCTTTCGAACATGCAAATGAAGCTGGTAATCAACGCTACGATGGCGAATGAAGCCTGGGAGATTTTATGCAATCACCATCAATAGGCATCCACGTCAAACAGATTCCACTTAAAGGTGCAACTATTCAATCTTCGAATTAAGTCCAAGGAGAGCATCCGGGACTATACCAATCGAGTCGACGAGCTGGCGAATCAAGTGAATTCCCTTACATCTACGCTAGCGGACACCATCAAGGATGAAGACAAGGTCCTGGCTCTTATACGAGGCCTTCCCGAAGCATACAACGTGGTTGTCGCTGCTATGAGGGAATCCAGCAGATTATCAGATTATAAGCACATTGTCACAAGCCTTTTAAACGAGGAAACGAGGCTAGGCAGCAACAACGCCAATGAGGAATATGATGAGAAAGCATTCTACGGTGGAGTACGTGGACAAGACAAAGGCAAGCTGAACAAAGGTCGAGGCCAGCAACGCAAGAAATTCGATGGTAAATGCTTTTACTGTAATAAGCGTGGACATCGTGAGCAGGACTGCAACCGCAAGAAGAAGGAAAAAGGTGACCAACAGTAAGGACAATGGCAGGCAAACACGGTGGACGCCAACAACGAGAACAGCAGTGGCAGAGGTCTATTCTTCGCAGAAGCGGCGACCTATCCATATGCAGAAACCATTGAAATAGGAGGAAATTCGGAACTAACTGCCAGTTGCAGATGCAATTCCACCAGTTCGACATCTACAAATCCTGGTCAACAAAACACTTTTCAGACAGCAAAAAATGGTGATGTCAACGTCGGTGCCAGCGCAAATATAAGCTATATGCCGAACAGTGCTTATGCATGCAGCGAAGAGATCTGGCTCATGGATTCGGGCGCAACACAGCATATGACAGCTCACCGGGAGTAGTTCTCTATGTACGAGAAGTTCGAGCATCCCATACCTATCAAGCTAGGCGACAATAACGTCATTTACGCTCAAGGGAAAGGCAACGTAGGCATACATCTACATGGAAACGTTGATGAACCTTCAGGCACCTTTATGGACATATTATATATTCCAGATATAAGCAAGAACCTCTTCTCGATAGGCCGGATGATGGCTCGCGGGGACAGAGGAGTAAATATACACCCGAATGGTGTAACGGTAATCAATCTGAAAAACAATAAGGAGTTAATGTATGCATCAAGAAAGGGGAATCTATACGCAATTAACAGCACGCCAAGTGGCGCTACATCCGCATATTCTGCAACTACGACAGGAGAGGATTTCTGGCATATAATGCATGAATGCTTAGGACATATTGGTAAAATGAGCCTGGAACGGATGATAAGGAGCAAGTCCGTATACGGTTTACCGGACTATATGCCACCGGATTTCTTTTGCGATGGATGCGCGGCAAACAAGGCTTCCCGGCAACCTTTTCAGGAATGAACGAAGTGAGCAGCCGGCATTCTCAATTTGATTCATACAGATATTTGTGGCCCCATGCGAACGGCATCACACTCCGGGAAGAAGTATTTTATTACATTCATTGATGATTATACATGCAAAGTCCACGTATATCTCATTGCGGGGAAAAACAAGGCATTCGACAAATTCCGGGAATTCAAGGCAGCCATGGAGAACGAGACGGGACATAGAATACGAACCCTACACTCAGATAATGGCAAAGAATACGTTAACAAAGGTTTCAGACACTTCTTGAAGAAGAATGGTATACAGCACTCTATGACAGCCCCTTATACACCTCAGCAAAACGGCGTGGCGGAATGATTCAATCGAACGGTAGTGGAAATGGCTAGAATGATGATGAATACGGCCGGTTTACCGAAGTCCTTTTGGGCGGAAGTGGTAAATATGGCGACATATATTCAAAATCGTTGTTTCTCTCGAGCTCTAAGCAAGGATCCTGGCAAGCAATCCAGGAACGACAGCAATCTTACCCCTGAGGAATTATGGAGTGGATCCAAGCCTGACATTTCACACTTACGCATATTCGGAAGCGAGGCATACATTCTGGACAAAGGTGGCAACCGAGACAAGTTCGAACCTAAGGCAGATAAGCATATATTCCTTGGATACGATGGAGCGGGATACAGACTTTGGAACCCGCAGAAATGACATATGATCATTTCACGTGACGTATAGTTCAAAGAGACTAAGCAGGAAATCTACGTGGAAATTCCTATCTCAAATCCAACAGTGAATTCAACGGTACAGCCAGCGTCATCTATGCCAACTGCAAAGGCTAGCGGAACAACATCTACACCCGGAACGTCACCGAAGACTATGCCAAAGACATCCTTGGGACCTACGCCAGCGAAAACGCAACCCATTCAAATAGAAATAAAATTGCAAGAACCAAGGATAACGGAAATTATGGATGAGGATGATGAAGAGGATACCTTTCTGAAGGGTAAGAAGAAGCGCAAATCTGGGATGGATATCGAAATCCAAGCGAATCTGGGAAATTACTGGAACCTACCCAAGTCATCTCATCGCAAACAACATCACGTGAACTACACCTGCGAATGCACTTACATAGCAATGACCAGTGAGTCAGCACACTACAACGAAGCCATTCATTCGAATGATAAAAAGGAGTGGAAAAAGGCTATAGATGAGGAGTATAACTCACTCATCAAGAATGACACGTGGGACTTGGTCCCTCTTTCAGCATATCGACAAGCCATAGGATCCCGATGGGTGTATAAAATTAAATGTGATGGCAACGGCAATGTAGAATGGTATAAGGCTCGATTTGTAGCAAAGGGGTACTTGCAAGGCTACGGCGTAGACTACGACGAGACATTTTTCCTGGTATTTAAGTTGACTTCGCTTAGAATACTTCTTGCGATCAGAGCCAAGTATGACTATGAGATACATCAAATGGACGTTAAGACAGCCTTCCTAAATGGAGATGTGGATACTGAACTATACATTCTTCAACTACAAGGATACGAACTATATGATAACGACGGAAACGAGCTCGTATATAAATTACGCAAAGGGCTCTACGGAATCAAACAAGCGGCAAGGTTGTGGAATCGAAAGATCGATGGATATCTTCTAGACAATGGATTCAAGCGTTGTGAAGCCGATCCATGTATATACACCCGACATACATCCTCAGGAATGGTATACCTGAGAATTTGGGTTGATGATATTATTTTATTTGGAACGGCAAGTGAAATCAATGATGTAAAGACTACACTACGCCAGGAATTCAAAATGACGGACTTAGGCGAAGCGTCCTATCTCCTTGGAATATCGATTACACGTAACAAGCGTGAGCGCGCTATACACCTAACGCAAGCCACATACATTCAAAATATTCTCGAGTGATTCGGGATGAGTGAATGCAAACCAGTCGGGATACCTATGGAAACATTCGTGAAACTAAAGAAGTCTGACACTACGCCTGAGGGAAATGACATCCCCTATCGACAAGCCGTGGGATCTCTCATGTATCTTATGCAAGGGACGAGACCTGATATCTCTTTTGCAGTAAACAAAGCGGCGCAGTATTCTTCATGCTACGACAATAGCCATTGGACGGCAATCAAGTGAATTTTCAGGTACATCAAAGGAACCGCGGACTATACGCTCAGTTTGGGTGGTGATAATGGGCAAAGCAGGAGTACTATATGCCTATTCAGTTCTTGTGACGCTGATTGGGCTGGTGACTTAGATGACAGAAGGTCTACGACTGGATACATCTTTAAAGTAAACAACAGAGCCATTTCGTGGCAAACGCGTAAGTAACCTTCAGTGGCAACATCCTCTATGCAAGCAGAATATCAAGCGTTGTCAACAGCAACAAAGGAGGCTATCTGGCTTCGAGAACTGTTAAAGGAGCTGGGATATGAGCAATGGCACTCTATGCTACTCCAGCAAGATAACCAATCAACGATTGCTTTGGTGAAGAATCCTATACATCATGCCAGAACGAAACACATTGACATACAGCATCATTTCATACGTAAATGCATGGAAAACGGCACTATACACCTTGAATACACCCCAACAGAATATATGATGGCAGATTCATTGACTAAAGCCCTTCCAAAGGCAAAGTTTGACTTATGCGTGCAAGGAATGGGTATTACGGCACTCTACGCTGGTAATTAAGGACAATTCGGGATGAGATAGGATAATAGAATGACAGCAAGCTTCTTTAACATTAATCGATACATTGCAGATTTCTATCAATATTGCTCATCTACGAATGTTCACATCTCTACTTTTTAACCTATTTTTAAGCTTTAAGCAGGCAATTCGAATGTTTTTTCGGTTTCTAGATAGCGGTCTGAACATTACAGCGAGATTTGCAGTGGTTATAGCTTAGTATTGCAATTTGAGTATTTGCATATCTCGTTGAGCGGGAGTATTGAAATATGTAGGTTACAACTCGATATATGGTGGCGCAGCCTTCCTTGACTACGTCATCATGTAAACGTCACTAATTGTGATGCATAAAAGCGCATAAGAATTAGCAATAAACAGTTAGTCTTCTCTCTCCAAACTTCCACATTCCACAACAAAAACGCCAGGTACGGCACCTGGAGAAGATGGTCTGCCCTGGGACTTTTGGAAGCGAATGGTTGGAGTCCCAGGGGTGATGGGAGAGATGACAGCATTGTACGACTCCATTCTATAGACTGGGAGGTGGGTGGGGGAGCAAGACCTTGGGCTGGTGATGCTACTATATAAAAACAAAGGAAGGCAGGAGGATTGGAGGAACTGGCAGCCAATAATGTTGCTTGATATGGACAGGAAGTTGGTGACCAAAGTAGTGGTGGTGAGGCTACAGAAGGTGGCCCAGCAAGTTGTGGGCATGGAGCAGAGGGGATTTGTGGGTGGTCGGCTCATCAGAGATGGCACTACCTGGATACATGGAGTTATTGAAGGGGCAAGAGCCTGTGGACTGGATGGGCATCTAGTCTTCTTGAATCAGGAAAAGGCCTATGACTGGGTGAGAAGAGTCTGGCTGGCGAAAGTTTTGAATAGGATGGGGGTTCCATCCCAGTTCTGGTCAGCGATGGTCAACCTACTGGAAGGGAGTAGGGCTGCGCTCATGTGCAATGGTCATCAAGGAGTAGCATTCCCCTTGGGCAGGGGGGTGCCCCAGGGGGACCCACTGTTCCCCATTTTGTACGCTCTTTCTCTGGAACCCCTTATGGATAGAATTAGGTGGAAGATAGAAGAACTCTCTGTTTTTGGCATAGGATGGAAAGTTGGGGCCTTTGCAGATGACATGGTGGTTGGTTTGGGTTCGATTGCTGATGTTGAAGAACTCAAGAAGACTGTGGAGTGGTATGAGGAGCACTCAGGAGCGAAGTTGAATTGGCATAAGTGTGAAACAATGGTGCTTGGCAATGGTCTGGTGGGAGGGGAGGTTATAGGAACAATTGTCTCCACTGGTGAAGCAGTATAGTACTTGGGCATCTATCTGTCAGTCTATGGGTCAGTGCTGCCCAGGCTCTGGTGGGAGCAGAGGATTGGCATCTGGGAGGAGGCCCTGCGGAGTTGGGGAGGTAGACATTTTTCTCTGGCAGGACGGGTCTTGATTTTGAATGTCTACTGGCTGCTGAAGTTGTAGTATCTGGCATATCATCTGGACTTCCCGGCTTGGGTGGTGAAGAGATTGGTGAAGTCCGCAAAGGAATGGATTTGGGCTGGAAGGCAGAGTCAGATTGATTGGGAGACCTTGTCCCTATCAGTGGCGAGAGGTGGTCTGGGGCTGGTTGACTTCCCGAAACGGTTACACTGCTTGCAAGCATGGTGGCTAAAGAGGGCAGTAGAATTGCGAGGAGGTGGCTGGATCCCTCTGCTACAGAAAATCTGTGAGAGGTGGACGTCACCAAGGGGCGCAACTGGGGATCTCCTCGCATTAGTTGGACTTCAGGATACTAAGCGACTGCGATATAGGGGATTTTGGTGGGGGATAGCAGAGGGGGTGCACTGCATTGGAATTCGTTGGCAGGGGAATGAAGGAGAGGAGGATTGGGGCCCGGCGATGTAGAGATGGGATCGTGTACTGCTGGGTGGTGTCCCTTTAATTGAGTTTGACATTGGTGATGGAATGGAATGCCAAAGGGGATCTGTGGCCTAGCAGTTAGCAAGGAGTCAGAATCGGTGAAGAGTGGGACTGGTATGGTGTTTGGACTTGGAGTGCTGTGGTGAGAAAGTGGATGCCGCCAAAGTACTGGGTGGTCTGGTGGCGTATGCTACAGAGGAATGTGATGCTCAACTTTTGCTCAGGGCACCTCGTTGTAGGGGGGTGCTTTGACTGTGAGGAGTGCCATAATGTAGGGCAGGAGGGGGGTTGGGTACAGATACCTGAACATTGGCTAGGAGAGTGCGAGGTGTTGGGGGAATTTTGGTGTGCAATTGGGGAATGCTTGGGGGTACAGCGTAGGGGAGATAAGATATGAGAGAGGTGGGAGGACTTGAGGGAAAGATTGGTAGGGGGGATAGGGAAGGAGTGGATTACTTTGGGCTGGGCGTTGGCTATTTGGGTAGGACTGGCCAGTCACTGGTTATTTGTCTTTGAGGGTGGAAGCAGGCAGAGCTTGGGGGATCAGTTGGTGTGGTGGCACTGGCTGATGGAAGACACCTTAACAGGTTGGTGGCTTGGTTGGGGGCTGCAGGGTGGTTGGAGACACCACTTAGTGGAGAAAATTTGTGACCAGAGTGGGGGGAGAGTTGGTATAATGGGTGATAGGGTGATCTTTATTCGGGAGGAGGTGGGGAGGAGCCCCCCTATGGGGATTGGGTAGTGGGTGGTGATGTTGTATACTTATTCATAGACTGGTAATAAAGGTGGAGTCCAAGTGACTAT
>RBNI01006662.1:0-11103 GCA_003990745.1 Jimgerdemannia flammicorona | reverse complement strand
AAAAAAAAAAAGACATTGCTATTGGGACAGTGCTCAGCCAAGAAGACTGCCCAGTGGCCTACCTTTCCCAAAAGCTCAAGCCAGCTGAGACCTGGTATACCACCCATGAGAAGGAACTCCTGGCCATTGTTACTGTACTCCAGGAATGGTGCCATTTCCTCCTAGGACAACCATTTGTGGCCTACACTGATCACTATGCTCTGCAGTATATTCACACACAGCCCATACTGACCAACAGGCAAGCCTGCTGGATGGAAATTATTACCAACTTTGATATGGAAATCAAGTATATCCAAAGCAAAACCAACCATGTGGCTGATGGTTTCTCCAGATACATGGAAGATGAACTTGTCTTCATAATCAAAATAATTAGAGATCTGACCCAGATGATCAAGGATAGCTACCAGCAAGACAGCCTCTTGACAAAATTCCTCCAATTCTGCCAAGACCCAGAAGCTGAGATCCCCGAACTCATGAGGCAAATGTCCAAGAGATTTACTTACCATGATGGACTTATCTACAGGGACTATGACAGAGTGGTTGTACCCAATAATGATACTCTGTGACTCAAGATTATGCAGGAACTCTATGATACTCCTGCAGTGGGACACTTTGATTTCGAAATGACCTACAACCTCCTCTTAAGAGAGTTCTACTGGCCCAAAATGACCATGGATATCAAAGACTTTGTGACTTCTTGTAAGGTTCAAAAGTAGTAACAAGTTACCAGCAGGACTCCTACAACTGCTACCTATCCTGAGTCACAACTGGGATCAGATTGCAATGGACTTCATTGTCCAACTCCCCAAGACCAAGGCAGGATGGGATGCCATCATGGTATTCATGGACCGCCTAAGTAAACAAGCCTACTTTGTATCCACCAAGACTACTGCGATAGCACCAGAGATTACTGAGATTTTCCTCAATCAAGTATTCAGGCTACATGGCATACCTAGTACTATTATATCTGACCGAGATGCCAAGTTCACAAGTAACTTCTGGAAGTCATTTTTCTCTCTCCATGGAACTAAGCTGAAGTTCTCTACTACCTACCACCCTCAGACTGATGGCCAAACTGAGCGAACCAATAGGACTCTCAAGCAGATACTTAGTATATTCTGCTGTTACAAGTAAAATGATTGGGACAAGTACCTAGCCTATGCTAAGTTTACTTATAACAACAGTCAGCAAACCTCTACGAAGAAGATTCCATTCTTCCTGAACCATGGTCAACACCCAAGGACCCCAAGCACTACTATGGAATTAGCAGTCCCAGCAGCCCAAGATCTGGCCAAGACCATTTCTGACCTTATGCAAATGACAAGAGATGCTCTCATAGAAGCACAAGACTATCAAACCAAGTATGCAAACTTGAAGCAAAGAGAAGCCTCCTATAACATTGGTGACATAGTCATGCTTAGAACAGACCACCTCCACCCTGACACTCTGGCACAACAACCAGCTAAAAAACTCCATGCTAGAAGAATTGGACCATACAAGATTGTGGAAAAGATCAGTAAAGTCAACTATAAGTTGCAACTCCCTCACAATATCTGAGTACACTCAGTATTCCATATCAGCCAATTGGTGGACTACTATGAGAACCCATTCCCTGAGTGTACAGTTCCACCACTACCCAATTAGGATCAATGATCATAAGGAATTCGAAATTGAGGAAGTACTTGACCACAAGGTCTACAAATATCCCAAAACAGTCAAGTGGTTTTTCCTGATCAAGTGGAATGGTTACCCCACCCATGATGCTACCTGGGAAAAAGAAGAAGCTCTGAAGAATGCATGCAAAGCCCTCCAGAACTACATGGAAACACTTACTCCCCAGCAAAGGAAGGACTTGCAGCTCTGAGATTTAGAACACACAGTGAACAAAAGAAGACTATATATTTTATCCAGAAACATATAATATCAAACATTGTGTCAAAAAAAGGAACTCTATAGATAACCAATAAGAAGAAGCCCAAGTAAAGGACAGTCTAATATTATAGCAAAAAATATTTGAACAACTCCATTTCATGCCATCTGTGTCATCTCTGCTGGATGATAATGAATGCTTCATATGGAACTTAGGAAAGCTGACAGTATCAAAACCAGTCTATTTTTTTTTTTTTTTTTTTTTAATGGACTCATGTCCCAAGGATTTTTATTGGAAGAGAACCTAGACTATATAGGCCAAAACCCTCCCCCACTACTCACCAAGCACTGCCCCCCCAATAATCTAGGCTAGCTATTGTCCAGCAGCTTGACCATACCAGGCGCAGCAGGGCCTATATAGGCCTGCACCTCATTCTGTGCACCATGCTCTCCCTACCATCAGGGGAAACCCAACCATATGCCAATAACTGAAAGTGCACACCTGAGAACCCAACGTATGTATAAGGCCACACCCAAGTCAAATACAATAGCCCCTGCCACCCTAAAGAGAATGATAGGCAAGAAAAAACCCTCATCAAAGCACAACATGGTGGGTAGGGCCTGGTTCTCCCAGTCAAGGTGAGTAAAGGACTTATACGTGAGGCAGAAGGAAACCCCCAATACCCCACTACTCAAGCCTATAGGTCTCGATCACATTGCTGTGTCAGCTCCTGGTTCCAGTTGAGTGCAGCTAAGATATCTGAAATGGGTAGTCTTGAGCCCCCCAACTCCCCCTGATGACTGGGGCCCAACCCCACTGACCGCCAAAAGAAGCCGAGAGTGACACCTACCACCTAACCACACCACACCAATCAAAAGGCCCCACTGAAGCAGCACCTGCCCCAGCCCTGATGACCACCCCCAGTCTGGCACCCTACTGGTTCACCATTATTGCCCTTCCTCCTATCTGTGATGGCCATCTCCCCTCCCATCCTGACAACACCCAAAAAACAGTCACCTATGTCAGAACCATGCTTGCCGAGAAGCTCACCAAAGCACCTTTTTTGCTCAAACCACTCAGAGCAAGCTAAGCCACACAGACAGGGGCAACACAGCAACACGGGCAACACGGGTGGGCAAGACGGACAAGACGGCAAGACGGCAAGATGGGTGACATGGGCAAGATGGGCAGAGGGCAAGACAGGTGACATGGGCAAAATGGGCAAAATGGGCAAGATGGGCAAGACGGGCAAGATGGGCAAGACAAGCAAGATGGGCAAGACGGATAAGACAGGCAAGATGGGCAAGATGGGCAAGACGGGCAAGATGGGTAAGACGGGCAAGATGGGCAAGATAGCAAGATGGCAAGACGGCAAGATGGACGACATGGGCAAGATGGGCAGATGGCAAGACAGGCAACATGGGCAAGACGGGCAAAACGGGCAAAACGGGCAACACGGGCAACACAGGCAACACAGGCAACATGGGCAACATGGGCAACATGGGCAACATGGGCAGGCAAGATGGGCAAGATGGGCAAGATGGGCAAGACGGCAAGATGGGTGACATGGGTAAGACGGGCAGACGGCAAGACAGGCGAGATAGGCATGACAGGCAAAACAGGCAAAACAGGCAACACGGGCAACACAGGCAACACAGGCAACACAGGCAACATGGGCAGGCAAGATGGGTAAGATGGGCAAGATGGGCAAGATGGGCAAGACAGGCAAGACAGCAAGATGGCAATACAGGCAACATGGGCAACACGGGCGGGCAAGACGGGCAAGACAGGCGATATGGGCAAGAGAAGCTCACCAAAGCCAGAGGGCCCCACCACAGGCACCGAGGACCTACAGGTAACCTACACTGAGCACTTGATGCCTAAGGTTGGCCAACTCCCTATGTAGTCCGAGACACACCAAGACAACTCCTTATTGGTGACAACAAAAGGAAGAAGGTGCCACACCAAAATGAGTACACCCCAGATACAGCTGAAGGCACCAGAATCTATGAAAAAGTGGAGGAAGTACTGATCTGATACCAATAAAGGGGCAACTCATCACCATTGTCCTCCTCCCACCATGCTCCTGCAGGTACAGCAAACCAACCCGAGGTAGAGGGGGTAATAATAGGGGAAAGGGGACTTGGAAGGTCACCTACCAAACCTTGTGACCAGTAAGGTAGTGGAGAAAGGAGCATTGTTGAAACCAGTCTAAGTCCATCCATATGATAAATATTATTACTAGGAATTGCCTTGGATTATAAGAAAGTCTATTTCTGAGAGATTCGAACTCCTAGCCATGACAATGGGAGCCTTGCCCTAGACAAGGATGGCCAGTTCTTGCAAATGCACCAACCAGACAAAAAAAAAATAGACCAAGATCTGTTAACTCTGTGTAACCATAACTATGAGTGATGATATCTTTGAAATCAGGATTTTTCTCATGTGACTAGCACATGCCCTGCTTACAGCAATAGGTCACACATTCTGCAGGAAAGTATGACTGAAAGAAGGTCACACCAGATGGGTAAATAAGTATAAATACCCAAGGCAAGAATACCCCGCAAACCTCATCCCCCTCTCCTCACAAAGAAAAGATAAGATAAATCCATAGCTAAGCTACCTGCCACCAAACTGCCTGCTATAGCCAGCCCCTCCCAAGCCAGATTGACTGCCTCTTTGAATACATCCAGGTTGCTATCCAAGGAAGGAACTGCTACTCAGAGGCCCTTAACCTCTCCAGCCCAGACCTAGGACAGTATATTCTTGACCGCTGTAAACTTATTGAAAGGACCTACCTTGCTACCAGCTGCCTAGAAATCTGGCATAAATATGAAATCAGTCATCAGCTTCTCTAATATACAAATGGCCTACCCACTAACTAGGTCTCTGACTGGACCCACCTAGACAGGTATGAGCAAAGACTTACTAAGAAGGTTCATCAAATCATATGCCATGCACCCTTTGCAATCTCCAACCTCAACTACATACAACTGAAGGACTTCTAGAACTTCTCCTTTCCCAAGGTTGATGCTCTAGAAATCAAGGTTGCCCAAGAAGCCAATTCCTGGATTGCCCTCAAGTTTACTGACATTGAGCCTCACTGGAGCCTCCTCCTGAATGACAACCCAGATCAATGGCTCCAAGGCCTCTCTGACCTCTTTGAAGGACTGCTTATCTGCATGGATATTCCCAGGCATAAGGATCAAGAACTCTACTTGGATGGACCCAACTGCATCAGATGGAGAACCCCTATACCAGCACCCATCTCTATGTAAGAACCATTTTCAGACCTCATTGATTTCTCTACTCTGGACAGCAAGCCATCAGCAATCACCCCCCCTGCAACTGAAGAAGATAGCAACAACCCTAAGGAGAATTCTTCACCTTTCTCTCCTCTGGTTCTCAATTTCTCAATCAATGAGGACATTGATTTCTAAGGGGGGAAGGATGTAATAGAATGAAAGAGCATAAACAGATGAGATGCGACAAGCAATCACATGACCCAGCAAATGATGATGTCATCATATGATCGAGCACAGCATATGAATAACGAATGACAAATGAACAAAAACAACATGAAAAATGATATCCAGCTTATCCCCAACAATCAGCACCACAGCAATAATTGCTACAGCAGCTGATCATTGCCTAGTAATTGAGGTCCTGATCATAAAGTTGTTTTTGCCAAAAACCACCTGACAAAGGTCATGATCACAAACCTCATTATAGTTACCAAATTAGTCACTCATACTTAGTCAGAATTGCAGACCAACTTGTATAAATACCCCCCAGTTTCTATCTGAAATAAAGCAGTTTTAGTTCAGTCCTTGATACAAGAATCAAGTCCCCCCCACATATACACATTCTCCTGAGTCTTAGTAATGACATCTAAGTGACTCTAGTGTTTCTGACTAAACTCCAGAAGCCTAGCTAACTTCTGCCAGAACTGAGACCAGTATATAAATCCACAAAGACTTAAGTAAACCCATTGAATCTGAATTTCAAGGTGAATTCAGTCTGTGCACAGCAAAGAACAAGACCCTTGAAATAGGGCACAAGAGAAAGACCTTTGAAACAGAAGGCACTGCCACTACAACTACTTATAAGTGAGTGCTTCCTCAAACTGAAGACTTCTTGGTACACATTGTATACTAAGTCTCTAAGTAATAGTTCACTTTTCTAATTATTCAAAGGATAAGAGAGGGGTAGAAGTGAGAGTTATTACAGAACTACAGCTCTAAGAATTAGGAGCACATAGTGAGCAGAAGGATACCACATATTTTTTTATCCAAAACATATTATACCAAACATTGTGGCAAAAGGAATACTATAGATAATCAACAAGAAGATACTTCAGCAAAAGGACAATCTAGTACAGTACAGCAAAATACATTTGAATAACTCCATTTCATACCATCTGTATCATTTCCACTGGATGATGATGGATACTTCATATGGAACTTAGGAAAGCTGATGATGTCGAAACCAGTCTAAGTCTCTCTATGTAACAGATATTGTTACTAGAAATTATCTTAGATTACAAGAAATTCTATTTCTGAGAGGTTTGAACCCCCAGCCATGACAATGGGAGCCCTTGCCCTAGACAAGGATGGCCAGTTCTCACAAATACACCAATCAGACAAAAAAAAAGAGGACCAAGACCTGTTAACTCTGTGTAACCATGATGATGAGTGATGATATCTTTAAAATCAGAATTTCCTCATATGACCAGCATATACCCTGCTTACAGCAACAGATCACACATTTTGCTAGAAAGCATGACCAAAAGAAGGTTACATCAGATAGGTGAATAAGTATAAATACCCAAGGCAAGAATACCCCACAACTCTTATCCCCCTCTCTCCACAAAGAAAAGACAAGACAAGAATGCCTGCTACCTGCTGCCAAACTGCCTGCCATAGTCAACCTCTCCCAAGCCAGGTTGACTGCCTCTTTAGATATATTCAGGTTGCTATCCAAGGAAGGAACCACCACTCAGAGGTCCTTAACCTCTCTAGCCCAGACCTAGGACAGTATGTCCTTGACCACCATGAACTTATCGAAAGGGTCTATCTTGCTACCAGCCACCTAGAGATCTGGTATGAATACAAAATTGGCCACCAGCTTCTGCAATATACAAATAGCCTACCCACTGATCAGGTCTCTGACTGGACCCACCTGGACAGACACAAGCAAAGACTTGCTAAGAAAGTTTATCAAATCATGTGCCATGCCCCCTTTGCAATCTCCAACCTCAACTACATATAACTGAAGGACTTCTAGAACCTCTTCTTCCCCAAGGTTGATGCCCTAGAAACCAAGGTTGCCCAAGAAGCCAACTCCTGGATTGCTGTAATAACTCTCACTTCTACCCCTCTCTTATCTTTTGAATAATTAGAGAAGTGGACTATTACTTAGGGACTTAGTACACAATGTGTACCAAGAAGCCTTCAGTTGAGGAAGTGCTCACTTACATAGTTGTAGTAGCAGTGCCTTCTATTTCAAAGGTCTTTCTCTGGTGTGCCCTATCTTTCAAGGGTCTTGTTCTTTGCTATATACAGACTGAATTCACCTTGGAATTCAGGTTCAATGAGTTTACTTAAGTCTTTGGGAATTTATATACCAGTCTCAGTTCTGGCAGAAGTTAGCTAGGCTTCTAGAGTTTAGTCAGAAACACTAAAGTCACTTAGGTGTCATTACTAAGACTCAGGGGAATGTGTGTGTGGGAGGAGAACTTGATTCTTATATTAAGGACTGAACTAAAACTGCTTTATTTCAGATAGAAACTGGGGGGTATTTATACAAGTTGGTCTACAATTTCTGACTAAGTATGAGTAACTAATTTGGTAACTATAATGAGGTTTGTGATTGTGATCTTTGTCAGGTGGTTTTTGGCAAAAACAACTTTGTGATCAGGACCTCAATTACTAGGCAATTATCAGCTGCTGTGGCAACTGTTGCTGCAGTGCTGATTGTCAGGGATAAGCTAAATATTTGGGAGAAGTGGACCTGTGGGCAATGCCTGAGGAGTATTGGGAGCAGATTCTACATAGAGATGGTATGGTGGAGGCGCTGAGGGGAGAGATTCTTGTAATCTTCCTAGAGGAGGAGAGTTATGAGGTCGATAAGGTGAGGAAGGCAGAGCTGGTGGTGGTTGCAGGTGAGTGGGCAGCCTACTGTTGGGCTGAGCATCATAGTTTGCAGCTCTGGAGGGAGGCCTGTCTGGAGTATCATGAGGACTTTGAGGAGAGAGAAGATAGGGTGATGGTAGAACTTCTGGAAGGATTGGAGGTATGGAAAGCTGGGGAAAGGGAACTAGCTGCTGAACATGACTCGGACTTGGTGCAGGAGGAGTGGAATATGGACTTGTAGGGAATGGGATTGCTATTTAACATTATTTCCTATGAACAGTACAACTAACATTTTCTCTTTAAATGTGAATGGGTTGAGGGGATCTGGATGGTGTAAGAACATTTTTACTTAGCTCAAGGGATTGGAGGCTGATCTCTTTTTACTATAGGATATTCAGTATAAGGATGAGGATGATTGGGTGGAGTGGACTAAGAAATGGGGTGGGGCTACTGCTTGGTTTGGAAAAGTGGTGATTCTGGTGAGGAAGGGTAGAGGTGACTTGGAGGGAATCAGGAGCTAGAGTGATCACTTGGTCTGGGGAGATTGGCAGCAGCTGGGGTGAGAGTTAGTGAGAGTTGGCTCTTACTACTGCTCTGCAGTTAGGGGTGAGAGGACTGCATGGATTGAGGAGCTGCTGGAGGAGGGTATTCTCTTGGAGGAAGGGATTGATGTTCTTGGGAGGGACTTTAATATGGTTTGAGATCAGTATCTAGACAGGACTGATAGAGGGAGGAGCTGGGGGAGAGAAGTGGAGGACTGGATACATGGGAGGAGGTGGAGAAGTTGAGCTCCTTAGGGGATATAGGCAGAACATGGTGGAGTGACACCAGGGTCTATACTCATTGAGTGAATGGCTTAGGTACAAGAATTGACTGGATTCTGATGGTAGAGTATTGGGGTTCCAATGTTTGGAAGTCATTGGGGGTGGAGTGGTACCCATGGTCTGATCACTGGGGACTGTTGGGGCAGGGGCAGTTTGGGGGGAGTGGAGATGGACCCAGACATTGGCACCTTAACTCCTCTCTGCTGGCTGAGAAGGAGTTGTGGGACTCATGGGTGGAGGACATTCAGGCAAAGGTTGTTGTCTAGAGGCATGAGGGTTTGTCTGTGGATGTCCATTGGATGAGATTGAAAGAGGCTGCAAGGGTCTATTGGGGAGGAGCTGGTAGAGAGGCTGGGAGGCAGAGGAGGGAGTACACAAGGTATGCTTCCAATAGACTGAGGAGACTGCTAGAGGATTGGGTGGATTTGCTCACTTCTGATGGGGTGGAGGACTGGAGGATAGTGAGGGCGAAATTGGAGATAGTGGAACTACAACAGGTGTTGAGAGAAGAGGAGGAGACTCATATGCGAGGTATAGCTACTAGGCTATAGTGGCAGGGGCTTGAGGAGGGTGAGTGGCCTACTAGGTACTTATCAAGACTTCTCAAGTCAGGAGAGTGCGGCATCAGTAGAATGGGGTCCTGGATACCGATGGGGACATGGTGTATGGTACACAACAAATCCTTGGGGTTTTGAAGGAGAGATGGCAGGGTTTGTGGAGTGAGAGAGAAGGGGGTGCTGATGAGGAGGCGATTGTAGAGACACTAGAGGAGTGGGTGCCACTGCAAGCAGCTAGACTGGGTGACTTGATCTTACTGGTGCAGAGAGGAGATCCAGAGTGTCCTTGTAGCTACTAAACTTGGAACAGTGCCAGGGGAGGATGGATTGCTGTGGAACTTCTGGAAAAAGATGGTGAAGGTCCCTGGAGTTTTGGGTGAGATGACTGCCCTCTGTGACTATGCTATTCAGAGTGGTGAGTGGGTTGGAGAGCAGGACCTCAGGCTGGTGACCTTATTGTATAAAGATAAAGGGAGGAGGGAGGACTGGAAGAACTGGAGACCAATCATGCTTCTGGATATGGACAGGAAAATGGTGACTAAGGTGATTGTCACTAGGCTGCAGAAAGTTGCCCAACAGGTGCTGAGGGAGGCTTTGTTGGGGGCAGACTGATAAGAGATGAGACTGCATGGGTGTATGGTGTCATTGAAGGGGCCTGGGCCTGTGGACTGGATGGAAGGTTGGTTTTTTTGGACCAGGAGAAGGCCTATGACTGGGTATAGAGAGTTTGGCTAGGCAAGGTGATGGATTGAATTGGTGTTCCTCCAAGATTTCGGGCCTCTATGTTGAATCTGCTAGGGAGCAGTTGGGCAGTGCTGATGTATAATAGACACCATGGTCTGGCATTTTCCTTGGGAAGAGGAGTTCCTCAGGGGGACCCTTTGTCCCCTATTCTCTATGCTCTTTTGCTGGAACCATTGATGGATAGGATTCGACAGATGGTGGCAGGGCTCTCTATATATGGTATAGGGTGGAAGGTGGGGGCCTTTGCTGATGACATGGTGATTGGACTTGGGTCTGTAGCAGATGTAGAGGCACTTAAGGAGACAGTGGAATAGTATGATATGCACTCTGGGGCGAAGCTCAACTGGAATAAGTGCAAGATAATAGTGCTAGGGAATGGGCTAGCGGGTGGGGATATCATTGGAACAATTGTCCCTACTGGGGGGGTAGTGTGGTATCTGGGCATCTTCCTTTCTGTATATGGCTCTGTCTTGCCACAAGTATAGTGGGAGAGCAGGGTGACCATTTGGAAGGAGGCCCTTTGAGGTTGGGGAGGCCACCATATCTCTCTGGCAGAGCAGGTGTCAATTCTGAATATATACTGGTTCCCCAAGCTATAGTACATAGCCTATCACCTTGACTTCCCAGTGTAAGTGGTGAGGAGGCTGATGAAGGTGGCTAGGGATTGGATTTGGGCAGGGAGGAGGGCCCAGGTCAGTTGGGATACTTTGGTAACACCAGTGGTCAGGGGAGGTCTTGGCCTCAGCATCTCTCACCTGTACCATTCGGGTGACACAAGACCACGGCAACACTTTTACAACGTTTTTGGTGCCAGACGACTAGCAACATGGACAGCGACAATCGAACCGGTGAGCGTACTGGCCAGGGGGGTGACGGTGCCTTTGGCTGGCAGCAGGTGGGGAGGAGAGGGGATGGTCTGGGGATGCCAGAGGCCTCGAGGATGGGCAGAGGCACCGGCGGCGGAGGGAGAGGCG
>RBNI01006661.1:0-11105 GCA_003990745.1 Jimgerdemannia flammicorona | reverse complement strand
TAAAAAAAAAAAAAAAAGAGAGGTAGATTGAGACAACAAGGAGAGAGGAGGACAATCTTTACTGATAAGATCAGAATAGAGAGGATGGCGACTGGGCTGGATAGTTGGTTGAGACTAGAGAAGACATCAATAGCTTCAGTTGGGGGATAGGGAGGGGCCCTCATGGGAGGGTTGGGCAGTAGGAGAGGGGGAGAAGTAGGGGCTGGAGATGTGACTGCTGAAGAAGCTGTAACTGGAGATCTGGAAAAAAATTCAGATGTGATAGTTGGTGGCAGATCAGGACAGAGGAAGAGCATGAGGTCTGAGGATCTGGAAGATAGTATGATAGATATGGTGTCAGCACTGTTACTCAAAAAGTTGAGGTCAGAACTCACCATCATATTGTACTTCCAAGGCTTGACAGTGACTGTGAGGATGATCTTGAAACTAGTGGCATAGGAGATAAAGGGGGTGGCTTCAGTAAAGTTCTTGAAGGGGAAAGAAGGGATCAAGGTTGGATTTGTGGAAGAGGAGTTGATGTTGAAGGCTATGGAGAAAGGAGTAATGGTGGGAGGAGTAGTAGTTTCTATGGCCAGGTGTATACACTAGGACTCCTGAGTGGTGCAGTTGACAGTATTGGATCTTTCTACAGTATTGAGAGAGAGGACCAGGGAGCTGATTGTGGAGGCAGTCAAGGAGTATAGGGAGATCATAGATATTGAGTTCAGAGTCTGGGAGAGTACTGAACTCTGGACAGATGACATTGACATCTGAGTGAGGCTGGCTGGAAAGAAGAATATGGAGAAGATAAGGGACTGGCCAGTGACTCTTAAGTGGGGACTAGTTGAGTGCAAGGTCTTGCAGATGAAAGGGATGTCAGAAGAAGAGGAGGACTTGCTGGAGGCTCTTGAAGATCTGGTGGAAGCAGTAGAGAGGAGAAGATTGGCTTAGAAGGAGTATGAAGCCTGAACAGTAATGGAAATTGTAGATGGAAAGAGGATCAGAATGGACAAGGTGGCCTGGAAGGAAGCACAGAGAAGGTGAATCTAGAAGGAGCTACTGGAGAAGTTGGGAGGCAGTGAGGCAGACAGCAGTATAAGAGAGAGTGATATAGGATTGAGAGAGAGTGTCTGGGCTGGGGAGTGCAGGTCAATCCAGAGTGTGGCCCAAGGTGGATTGAGTGAGAAGAGACAGGGTGGAGTGGTGGAGGATACTATTATGGGTGAGGAAGTATACCTCCAGTATGATATTCCATATAGGACAAGTGGTGAGGAGGAGCTACTAGATATACTAGAGGAGGAGTGGGATGAGTCAGTAAGAAGGAGTACTTTGGTGGACCTGGAGGTGGGGGCAGAAGAGGTCACCCAGAGTGTTGCAGAGGTGGTGGATGAGGAGAAGTAGTTGTAGAAGACTCTGGAGAGAGTGGCAGCTGAGGAGCTGGGGGGAGAGAATTTCCAGGTTATGGGCAATAGGTATTGGGAGGAAATTCTTCATAGTGAGGAGGTACCAAGGAAGGTTAGGAATGAAATCTTGATAGTGCTCTTAGAATCAGTTGAATATCAAGTGGATGATCAGAGAGAGGAGGAACTTCAAGTAATTGCAAATGACTGGATGACATATTTATGGGGTTTAAGGAAGGGGTTGGAGAAGTGAAGAGTGGTGTGCATAGACTATTGGGTAGAAATAGAGGTGGTAGATGGGGTAGAGTACTAGAAAATCTTGGAAGTACTGAATGCTCAGGCTATAAGGGAAGATGATTTGAAAGTGGAGCAGTGCTTGGATCTGACTGAAGATGAGATAAGCATGGAATACTAGGCTGGGCTTTTGTTATTAAACATTATTCAATATGAACAGTATAACTAGAATCTTCTCTTTGAATGTGAATGGGTTGAGGGGAGCAGCATGGTAGAGGAATATATTTGGTTGATTAAAGAGACTAGATACAGATCTTTTCTTACTGCAGGATGTACAGTATGAGATGAATGTGGACTTATAGAATTGGACTAGAGAATGGAGTGAGGTAGCTATATGGTCTGGATAGGTGGGTATTCTAATTAGAAAGGGGATGAGGGATATTGGAGATATTGGATATTGAGAGAGTAAATTGGTGTGGGGAGTATAGAAGAGGCCTGGGTGGAACTCTTTGACTATTGGGTCATGTTATTGCCCAGCAGATAGAGGGGAATACATAGATTGGATCAGAGGCTTGAGAGAGGCTAGTGTTATAGAGGAGGTAAGGATTGACTGCCTGGAGAATAATTTCAATATAGTATATAATAGTATGGTAGACAGGACTAATAGTGAGAGAGGAATGAGGGGCAGAAGTGGTAAGTTGGACAACTGGATAGAGATGGAGAGGTTGAGCTCCTTGGTTGATTTGGGGTGATAGTTTTGGAAGGATTAATGAATTTATACTCACTGGGTGGCAGGGCTGGGCTCTAGGATTAACTGAGTGTTGACAGCAGAGTGCTGAGAGATGAATGTCTGAGATATACTGGAGGTGATTTGGTGTCTATAGTCAGATCACTGGGGTCTGATAGGGAGTGGGAGATTTGGGGGAAGTGGGAGCAGGCCTGGATATTAGTGACTGAATTCTTCTTTGTTAGAGGATAGTTCTCTATAGATAGACTGGGAGGTGGAAGCTATTGCAAAGATTGGTAGATAGTGGGAACAGAGACTGGTAATTGGAGATTGCTGGCAAATGTTAAAATCAAGTACTCAGAGGTACTGGAGGGAGGTAAGGAAAGGAAGGAGTGCTCAGCAGCAGCAGTGAGTGCAATGGGCATTACAGCAATTAGTGGTACTTCTGGGAAGGTAGGCAGATCACTTGAGGATTGGGAAGCAGCTAACTAGCAGATTCTGTGGATTCAAAAGGAGGTTGATGAGCTTATGAAAGTGCTATGAATGGAGGAAGAGGTGAAGCTGAAGGAAATGGTGGCAAGGTTGCAGTAGTAGGAGTTAGAGGAGGGAGAGAGACCCACTAGATTTCTATTGTAGTTGCTTCAAGTGCAGAGAACTAAACAGAGATGGAATAGTGTTCTGGATGAGGAGAGAGAGATAGTGGTAGAGACTCCTGTAATTTTGGGAGTACTGAAGACTCACTGGGAGAACTTATAGAGTGATGATGAGGGGGGTGAGGATGCCCAGATCATTGAACAGCAGTTAGAGGATTAGCATCTGGACCTAGCTCTGAGTCTAGGGATGCTGGGTGATCTGGTGAGGGGAGAGGAAGTATGCAAGATCTTGGCTTTGACAAGTAAGGGGACTGCTCTAGGAGAGGATGAACTACTCTGGGATTTTTGAAAGAAGATAGCTAGAGTGGTGGTGGTTCTGGAGGAGATGATGAAGATGTGTGATGAAGTGCTTTGATCTGGAACTTGGATTGCAAGCCAGTGTCTAGAGCTGGTCTCCTTGCTCTATAAGGACAAGGGAAGAAGAGAAGATTGGAAGAACTAGTGACCAATCATACTCCTTGACATAGAACACAAGCTAGTGATAAAGATCTTGGTGACTAGGCTGTAAGGAATCACTCAGCAGATACTAGAAGTAGAGCAGAGGGGATTTGTTGGTGGTCAGTTAATCTGAGATGGAACTGCTTAGGTCCATAGAATGATTGAAGGGGCTTAGGTAGCTGGGGTTGATGGCTGGTTAGTATTTCTAGATTAGGAGAAGGTATACAATAGAGTGAGGAGGGTCTGGCTAGAGGGAGTATTGAAATATATGGAAGTTCCCCCAGAGTTCAGAAGATCATTAATCAGTTTATTGAAAAACAGTTAGGTAGCACTAGTGATGAATGGGCACAGAGGTGTGACTTTTCTGCTTAGTTATAGAGTACTGCAGGGGGATCTCTTATCACCCATCCTCTATGCCCTTTCTTTGGAGCCTCTGTTGGATATGATCTGGTATTGAATTGGGGGTTTGGACATTTTGGGGATTAACTGGAAGGTTGGGGCATTTGCAGATAACATGATAGTTAGACTGGGTTCATTGGAGGATGTGAAGGAATTAAAGAGGACAGTGGAATAGTATGAGAGGGGCTCCAGTACTTAACTTAACTGGCACAAGTATGAGACTCTGGTGCTGGGTGATGGAATAGTTAGTGGTAATGTATTTGGGACAGTGGTCTCAGTGAGAGAACCAGTCAGATACTTGGGGATATACTCTTTGGTATATGGGTCCATTCTGTCCTATATATGGTAAGAAAGACAACTACTTGTTTGGGAGAATGTTCTCTTATAGTGGGGTGATCAGTATATATCCTTGGCAGAGAGGGTGATGGTGCTGAATGTATATTGGCTACTGAAGTTATAGTATATAGGATACCATCTGAACTTTCTGACATAGGTGGTTAGGCAACTTCTGAAGATGGCAAGATCATGGATTTGAGCTAGACAGTAAAGTCAGATAGACTGAGAGGTTCTTACTCTGCCTGTTGACAGAGGTGAGCTGGGTCTGGTGGACTTTACCAAGTGTCTTTGTTGCCTGCAGGCATGGTGGCTGAAGAGAGTGAGTGAGTTGAGGGGCTGGGAGTAGATGCTGCTCATGCAGAGATTGTGGGAAGCTCAGTATTCTCCTCTTGGAGTGACAGATGACCTGCTTGTAATGGTGGCCATAGATGGGAGCAGGAGGATACAGTACAAAGGCTTTTAGTGGAGAGTGGTAGATAGTGTAAGGAGAATTGGACTTCAGTAATGAGGTGATGAGAGGGAGGAGGACTGGGGACTGTGGATGTGGTAATGGGACAGGCTACCACTGGGAGGTACATTGGTGGAGGATTTTCAGCTTGGTGATAGAATGAAATGTATATAGGGGCTCAGAGGGGATGTGTGGTCTGAAGTGTAGCAAAGGGTGGGGATTAGCAAGGAGTGAGATTGGAATGGTGTTTGGCCTTAGAGCAAGCAGACGATACAGTGACTTTCCCCCAAGTTCTGGGTAGTGTGGTGGAGGTTTTTGAGATGGAATGTAATACTGAACTATTGGTCAGAGCACTTGATGGTAGATGGTATATTTGAGTATGAGGAATGTATAGACATTGGTTAGAAGGGGGGAGTGGTACAAATGCCTGAATATTGGCTAGGAAAGTGTGAGGTTCTGGAAGAGTTTTGGCACAGTATTATAGTTAGATTGAGTTTGCAGCCCCTGGTGAGGGGGGAAGAAGGAAGATGGGGGGACCTTCAGTGAAGGTTAGTGGGTGAAATTAGAGATGAATAGCTGACCTTAGGGTGGGCTCTGGCAATTTGGGTAGAGATGGCTAGTTATCAAAGACCTCATCTCTCTCTGGTACCTCTTGGGTTACACAACTTTTGGAAAGCAACTACAACATCATTTTTGGAAAAAAAAGACTAGCAACATGGTGACCGACAGGCAATCTGAGGTACATACTGGGCAGGGTGGCCCAAGCATGTTTGACTGACAACATATGGGGAGAGGCCCTGGCCTGAGGGGAGGTATGAGGGGGCTGCTGGCAGGTGGATGAGGTAGGGAAGAAGGTGGTAGTGGAGGACAGGGATCTGGAAGAGTGAGCTTTGCTGAGATGGTGAAGGGGAGAAGGCAGACAATGGGGCTGGAGAGTTGGTTGAGGAAAGGCAAGGAAATGGAGAAGGCAACAGTACATAGGGGAGTAGCCCTTGGTAGAGGGGGCAGTAGGGCTGGAGGTGTAGTGGCTGGGGGGGGTGTGATGGCTGATGGAGATGGGACTGCTAATCTGGAAAAAAATCCAAATGTGACTGTGGATGGTGTGGCTGAGTAACTGGGGCCTGGGAGACAAGGAGATTTGGCAGATAGTGTAATGGGCCTGGCAGTGGCACCATTACTCAAGAAATCGATCTCGGCATTTGCAGTGACACTGTGCTTCCGGGGCCTAGCAGTGACAGTGAAAATGGTACTGGGGCTGATTACTAAGCAGGTGGCTGGAGCAGCATCCATAAAGTTTTTGAAGGGACTGGAGGGAGTGAAGGTAGGCTTTAAGAAGGCTGAGTCTTTGGAGGAAGCATTGAAGGTTGGATTGATAGTTGGAGAGGTGTGTGTTCCAATGGCACAATACCTAAAATGGGATCCCAGAGTGGTCCAACTGCTGGTGAAAGGGGTGCCCACAGTAATGGTGATGGAGATAAGAAAGAGAGTTGAGGAGGTCATGGTGGAGTATAGAGAGGTGGTAGATATTGGATTCAGGGTCTGGGAGAGGACCTCGCTCAGGACTGGAGATGTGGATGTGAGGATTTGGCTGGCAGAGAAGGAGGCCACCGGAAAGACAAGGGACTGGCCTTCCAGTATAGTCTGGGGGGTGATCATGTATAAGGTGATGAGGGTGAAGGGGAGTGAGGGGGAGGAAGAGGACCTATTGGAAGCACTGGAAGAGTTGAGTGGTGCAGTGGAATGGTGGGTGAAGGCTTAAAGGGCCTTTGAGGAGGCGACACACTTGGAGGTGGTAGATAGGAAGCAGATTCGAGTGAGCAAGGAGTAGTGGGAATGAGATCAGGGATATAAGAGGCAGAGGGAACTGCTAGTGAAGATGAAGGGTGGGCCTCAGAAGGATACAAGCAGGATGGTGGATATGGGAGGGGCCAAAGCGAGTGTCTGGGCAGGTGAGGGAAGTGGGAGTACTGGGAAGAGGACTGGTGAGAACAGGGAGGCAACTGGCAAGGACCCATATGCAGATAGTATGCTGGAGGTTTGGGATGAGATATAGGAGGACTCCCCTACCCCTACTCTCCTTATCAGGTGGGGCCCAGCTTCCCAAAGCAGGGTGGTGGAGGATGTGCTGATGCGGGGGGCCCAGTGAGTGCAATTTGGAGTCCTGGAGGCAGCAAAAGGGGGACAAGTGGTGGCAGTTGGTGAGGAGGAACTGGTGGATGTCTCAGAGGAGTGGGATGAGGCTACGAGTACTGGGGCTGACACCACAATGCTGGATGGTGAGAGGCCAGTGATCCCTAGAGGAAAGGAGGTGGGGAACCTACTTTGGATATGCAGAATGATGAACAACCTGGTGGCTGAGGAGCTGGGAGAGATGGATTTGAGGGTAATGAGTAATGAGCATTAGGCGAGGATCCTGCAGGGGGAGGGGGTGGTGATGGCATTGAAGGTGGAAATTCTTGTAGTGTATCTGGAGGAGGAGGGCTATGAGGTAGATAAGGAGTGGGAGGCAGAGATGGTGGGAGTCACAGGAGAGAGGGCTGAATACTGCTGGACCAAGCATCATGGACTGCAGCTCTGGCAGGAAGCCTGCCTGGAGTATTGTGAGGAATTCGAGGAGAAGGCAGATAGGGAGATGAATGAGCTGTTGGCTGGACTGGAGGCTCAGAGGGCTGAAGAGGAGGTAGTGACTGCAGAACATAATCTGGACTTAGCACAGGAGGAGATGAATATGGAGCAGTAGAGAAAGCTTAATAACACACCATTTTTTACTATGAATAGTACAACCAATATTTTTTCTTTGAATGTGAATGGTTATGGGGTGCTTATTAATGTAAGAATATTTTTACTTGGCTGAAGAGATTGGAGGCTGATCTCTTCTTCTTGCAGGATGTCAGTTATGAGGATGACTTAGATAGACTGGAATGGATGAAGAAGTGAGGAGATGAGGTAGTCTGGAAGGACAAGGTTGGGATTCTGGTGCAGAAAGGTAGAGGGGAGATAAGAGATATGCAGAGCTGGGGGGATAGATTGGTCTAGGGAGAGTGGATATGCACAGGTTGGGAGCCAGTCATGGTGGGCTCCTGTTACTGCTCTACAGTATAGGGTGAGCATGTGAATTGGGTGAAGGGCCTATAGGAGAGTGGAATTCTTGTGGAGGTTGGGGTGGATATGCTCAGGAGGGACTTCAATATGGTCTGAGATGTGTTGAGAGATAGAACTGATGGAGGACAAGGAGCTGAGGGTCAGAGTGGAGGACTGGCAGCATGGGAGGAAGTGGAAAGGCTGAGTGCTCTGGTAGATGTAGGTAGAGAATGTTGGGGGGATAGGAGAGTGTATACACACTGGGCTGGGGGCCTGGGGATGAGGATTGATTGGATTCTGACAGCCAGCTGCTGGGGCTTGGATGTTTGGAAGTCACTAGAGGTGGAATGGTGTCCTTGGTCGGATCATTGGGGGCTTTTAGGGCAGAGACATTTTGGAGGGAGTGGGGATGGGCCTGGACATTGGCATCTCAATTCCTCCTTACTAGATGATAAGATCTAGTAGGATGAGTGGGCTGAAGACATTCAACTGCAAGTGGAGTGCTGGAGGCAGAAAGGTGCCCCAGTTGCTATTTGGTGAATAAGGATGAAGGAGATGGCCAGGACCTTCTAGAGTGAGGCTGATAAGGAGGCTGGGAAACAGAGAAGGTGGCAGGTGTGGTGGGCTTCTAGTAGACTGTCTAGACTCTTGGAGGACTGGGCAAGACTGGTGACATTGGAGGGGGAGGAGGACTGGAGATTGATAAGAGTAAGAATAGAGGTGGTTGAACTACAATAGGTGCTGTGGAATGAGGAAGAGGCAAGGGTCCAGGGTCTGGCAGCACAGCTTTGTTGGTAGGGGTTGGAGGAAGGAGAGCAGCTCTCAAAGTTTCTCACAAGAGCCCTTCAGATGAGAAGGGTGCAACAAAGGTGGGAGGGGGTGCTTGATGCTGATGGTATATTGGTGCATAGTATACAAGACATTCTTGGATCATTAAAGGAGCATTGGAGTGGATTGTGGAGTAAGGAGGAGGGTGGGGCAGATACTGAGGATATTGACCAAGTATTGGAGGATTGGCACCCTATACAAGCAGATGGGCTGGGTGACTTAGTACTGCCAGTGCAAGAGGAGGAGATCTGCCAGGTTCTTGCTGCAACAACCTTGGGTACAGTGCCTGGGGAGGATGGTCTGCCCTGGGACTTCTGGAAAAAGATGGTGAGAGTCCCAGGAGTACTGGGAGAGATGATGGCAATGTGTGATTGGATTCTACAGACAGGGAGATGGGTGGGAGACCAGGATCTGGGGCTGGTGACATTGCTTTACAAGAACAAAGGAAGGTGAGAGGACTGGAAGAACTGGAGGCTGATTATGCTACTAGATATAGACAGAAAGTTGGTTACCAAGGTGGTGGTCACAAAGTTGCAAAAGGTGGCCCAGCAAGTCTTAGGTGATGAGCAGAGGGGCTTTATAGGAGGCCAGCTCATCAGAGATAGCACAGCATGAGTTTATGGAGTTATTGAAGGGGCATGAGCCAGTGGACTGGATGGGTATCTGGTCTTTCTGGACCAGGAGAAGGCTTATGACCAAGTGTGACAGGTCTAGCTGGTGAAGGTATTGGATAGAATTGGGGTCCTGCACCAGTTCAGGACAGCCATGATCAGCCTACTGGAAGGAAGTAGGGCTGCACTCATGTGTAATGAACACAGAGGGGTAGCATTTCCCCTGGGTAGGAGGGTGCCCCAGGGAGACCCACTGTCTCCCATTTTGTACACTCTTTCTCTGGAGCCCTTTATGGACAGAATCAGGCAGAAGATAGTGAGGCTCTCTATCTTTGGCATTGGGTGGAAAGTAGGGGCATTTGCAGATAACATGATGGTTAGCCTGGGATCAATTATGGATGTGGAGAAGCTCAAGGAGACAGTAGAGTGGTATGAGGTGAACTCCAGGGCTAGGCTTAATTGGCATAAGTGTGAAACAATAGTGTTAGGCAATGGTCTGGTGGGAGGGGAGATTATTGGTACCATTGTCCCTGCTGGTGAGGTGGTATGATACTTGGGTATTTATCTATCAATATATGGGTCAGTTCTGCCTAGACTTTGGTGGGAGCAGTGGGTTGGCATCTGAGAGGAGGCCCTGCGGAGTTGGGGGGACTGCCAATTGTCTCTAGCAGGATGTGTTTCGATTCTGAACATCTATTGGCTGCCGAAGTTGTGGTATCTGGCTTATCATCTGGACTTTCCAGCTTGAGTGGTAAAGCAATTGATGAAGCTGGCCAAGGGGTGGATCTGGGCTGGAAGGCAGAGTCAGATCAGCTAGGAGGTCTTGTCCTTATCAGTGGCAAGTGGGAGACTTGGGCTGGTGGACTTTCCTAAGAGGCTACACTACTTGAGAGTGTGGTGGCTGAAGAGAGCAGTGGAGTTGAGAGGGGGTGGTTGGGTCTCCCTAATGTAGAAAGTCTGGGAGATGAGGTCCTCTCTGAGAGGTTCGACTGGTAATCTCCTAGCACTTGTGGGCCTTCAGAACACTGAACAATTGTGATACAAAGGCTTCTGGTGGGGAGTGGCAGAGGGGGCATGCTACATTGGAATTAGGTGACAGGGAAATAAAGAGGAGGCAGCTTGGGACCCAGCGATGTGGAGATAGGACCAAGTGTTACTGGGTGGCATTCCCTTAATTGAGTTTGACATTGATGATGAGATTGAATGCCAATAGGGACTGGGCCAAGATCTGTGGCCTAGCAGTTGGCAAGGAGTAGGAATCAGCAAGGAGTGAGACTGGTGTAGCATTTGAGCCTGGAGTGCCGAGGTGAGGAGGTGGCTGCCACTGAAGTACTGGGTGGTCTAGTGGCATGTGCTGAGGTGGAATGTCATGCTCAACTTCTGCTCAGATCACCTTATCAAGGAAGGTTGCTTTGACTATGAAGAGTGCTATAATGTAGAGCAGGAAGGGGGATATGTGCAGATACCTGAACATTAGCTAGGAGAGTGTGAGGTACTTAGTATCTTTTGGCAGAACATTGGGGATCATTTAGAGGTAGTGTGTAGGGGAGCTGGCATGTGAGGGTGATGGGAGGATTTAAGGAATAGATTGGAGAGGGGGGTGGAGAAGGAATGGCTGACATTAGGCTGGGCTTTGATCATTTGAGTGGGGCTGGCCAGTTACTGGTTATTTGTTTTTGAAGATGGGAGGACACTTGGCTCAGAGGTCAGGCTGCTGAGGTGGCATAGCCTTATGGAAGACACCTTGATGGGCTAGTGGCTTGGTTGGGGGTTGCAGGGGGGTCAAAGGCATAATTTGGTAGAGAAAATCTGTAGGCAGAGTGGGGGGAGGGTTAGAGTTACAGGTGAGAAAGTGATCTTTGTTCATATAAGTGGGGGGAGTGACACCCCTATGGGAATTGGATAGTGGGAGGGCATCCTGTAAACTTATTAATAGATGAGTAATAAATGGCAGAGTCCAAGTGACTATAA
>RBNI01006660.1:0-11106 GCA_003990745.1 Jimgerdemannia flammicorona | reverse complement strand
TCATTAGAAATTTTAATTTATAAATGACAACTTTTAAAAGAGTAAACCTCTATATTAGTAACTAAATAAAAATATCAGAGTATAAAATGTATAATGAAATTAAATTAACTTAGTAATGTTTTACCGAAGTCAAAATTGGTCTAGCTTCTACCATATTTGGTCTGATATATGCTGCTGCCTAAAACACGCCCAACCACCACCATGAAATATGCCAACCAACCTGTCTAAAACTCACAAGGTCCAACCTAATACCTTAAATAGAAAGCGACCAAAGAACAAAGACAAAGGCCAAGTGATTCAAATTGAATTAAGGAGTGAAAAGAAATGTAAACTCTCAGATAGTGAGGGGGCCGATGAAGATAAATAGTGTAACATGCCAGCTCAATAGAGGCAAATTATAAGGTTGGGGAGTTGATGTAGTTTGGCTTGAGCCACCAGTTACTTTGTCAAAAAGCAATAAAATGTTCTAAGATTCCTGAGGTCCTTGGTGTTTAGTGGTATAATAGTCAAAGGCTGGATATCTGTAAGCAATTTGTATGTCAATTTCCTAATTGGGATGGTTCTCTGGGTATAGTGGCGATTTGTATGAATAGATTTCCTTCCTGGGTCAACTGGGAATAGCAGAATTTGTATATTGCATGAGTGGTTTCCTTCTTGAGTAACGGGGGATTTCTGTGTAGTGCGACAATCTCTGTATATGATGGTCTGGTAATTTGGCAGTTTCTCCTTCTTGAGTGACAGGTGATCTCTGTGTAGCATGACGATCTCCAAAAGTATGTGATTTCTGATGGATACCTCGATTTGACTCACTGGGAAATATACTGGCATAGTTTCTTCTATACTGGGCTCACTGGGAACAATGGATAACTCAGATGGCTCTTCTGGGAATATGGGTGACTAGAAAATGATGGATGACATGAATCAGCTTCAACTGGGAATATTACTCAGATGGCATGAGTTCTTCTGAATCAGGTTCTTCTGGTAATACAATGGCACAGATTCTTCCTGAATTGGTGGGCTTCTGGGAATGCAGATAACTTGGAAATGGCAGTGAAGTTCTTTCTTGAACTAAGGTGGCAAATCTTGAGGCTTTGTATTGGAAAGTGGAACAGAGTGGAAAAAGGGAACCAATGCTCACAATCTCCTGATAGTGGCTATAGAGCAGGTATTTCTCCTAAGTGTTGCAATTCTTCCTGGATCAAGTGGCTTTTGGCAGGCATATCTCTTTAAGTGAAGTAGGCAGACTTGTCTTTTGCTTTTTGGATTCAATTTTCGGACTCATTCTTTATATTAGAAAGTTGACCAGGGTGGGGAAAAGGGACCAATGCTCAATCTTTAGAGGCTTCTTTGGTTTGCTTCAACTTTTTGGACTGAGGTTTATTTACTCTTGTCTCTGGGGTAATTTATACATTATGGTTGCTATCTGGTTACTATCTGGCTACCTATAGATTTGCTATCTATAGTGTGTTTGGCCAGACACTCACTGTCTGGTGAACAGCCACTGTCCAGGGGACAGCCACTGTTCATATTATTCCCTTCTTTGGCTATCTGGTTATTTATACATTTTTCTACAGCAATGGTTGCTGGTTACTATACTATACTAATGTTCACATCACCTAGTTAGGTTTTGAGATTGCTATATTTCATGGTTTGTTACATCAGCCCCAACTGAAGAATAGTCTGTCCCAGACTATTCTTCAGTCATCATCCCAATAAGCATAAGCTGCTTCTGCATCTATACCTATTCCATCATCTTCATTATCTGTACTAGGGTCACTTCATTCTAGCTCCAGATATTCTTCTTGTCCTTCAGGAAGCAGGATATCTACTTGTTGAAGAATACTCTAAAAGGTGGTCTCATTCATCTCATTTTTACAGAGTGTAGATTCATTTGGCAGTTCTTGCTTCTCAGCAAGTTATCCCAGCTGGTCCTCCAATAGATGGCTATTCTTCAAGTAATTGTCCAATGTTGTAGAAGGCCTGTAGATGGTAGATCTGTAACAATCTTTGGGTGATGGCAAGGTTCTCTTGATGCTTCTGGATAAATTGTATTGGGGTTCCTTCAAGTTGGCAGAACTGGGGTAAGGGAACTGGTAGAGCCTGGAAGGAGCTGAGGACTAATGTCTGGAGGTACTGATCAATCCTTTGGCTCATGGTGTAGAGGGGAGATATAGTTTGAGGTAATTGATATATACTGGTATTGTCAGGGCTCATCCATCCATGCTTCTTAAATAGATGCTAGTTCCTTTGATGTTGTATATAAGATAAGGTCTACCCCATTTGGGTTCCAGTTTGACAGCGAAGTTTGTTTCTATCATGCTTCTCCAAACCAGAACTTTATCACCAATCTTAATCTTCTGATCCTTTTATTTCTGGTCATAATACTTCTTTTGTCTTTCCTGGACCTTGATAATCTGGATTCAGGCTTCATTTCACAGCTGATCTCCCTTTTCAAGAAGCTTTCTGAGGTTCTCATGGTCAGCAGCTCTAGTCTTTATGGCAAACATCATTTCAAAGGGCTTTTGTTTGGTTGATGCAGCAGGGGTATTTCGAATTTCCCATAGGATCTCAGGTAAGCAGAGGTCCCAATTGGTAGAATTGACTTGGGCAAGTCCTTTCTTGATGGTCTAATTCATCCTTTCTGTCATGCCATTAGTCTGGGAGTGGTATGATGTGGTCCATTTGAGATGTATCTTGTGAATTCAAGCATAACTTGTAATTATGTTATTGATGAATTCTGTGCCTTGGTCAGAGATAAGTTCTTCAGGGGGTCCATATCTAAGTGTGAGTCCATGGAGAAGGCCTACAATGGTTAGAGCATCCGTGATTTCCATCAGGAAAGCCTCAGGCCATTTGGTTAGATGTTCTACAAATATAAGAATGTATTTGTTTCTTCTTGGTGTAACTAGTAGGGGTCCAATTACATCTACTCCCCATCTCTGAAAGATGTTGTCTGGTGGTGTAATTGGTTGTAGTGGTGCTTGATAGTTCTTCCTTCCTTAGTACTTCTGGCAGGTGACACATTTCTGATTGATGTCTCGGACTTGTGATCTGAGGTGGGGCCAATGTTGATATTGTTCTTAAAGCTTGTCTTCTGTACTTGTCTATCCTTGGTGGGCTTTCTGATATTCTCTTCGAATGAGAGCTTCTTGTGCCTTAATGGTTTGAGGAGCTTTCTTTAGGGTGTGGTTCCTTGGGACACCCTTCTTCTGGTTCATTGGGGCTGGCAGAAAAGTACATCAATATTGTTGTGAGCTTTCCCTGCTTTGTGGATGATGGTGATTTTGTAATCCTGAAGGATAAGGTTCCAGCGGGCTAAGATTCTGGTGGATTACTTACATTAGAATATCTATTTGAGAGCTGTATGGTCTGTGATCAGGGTGAACTTTTTTCTGATGAGGTAATGCTTGAACAGAGTGACTGTCCATGTGACTGCAAGATATTCCAATTTGGTGCTACCATAGTTCATCTGCTGCTGATTGGTAGCTCTGCTTGTATAAGCTATCACATGGTGCTATTGATTGGGTCCTTCTTGGGCTAGAACTGCTCCCAGGCCATCTTTAGAAGTATCTATATATAAGATGAATGGCTTCTGTAGATTGGAGTGCACAAGGATTGGTGCTGTAGTTATGCAGTTCTTGAGCTCTTTGAAAGCTTTTTCTTGTAATTCTGTCCATTTGAAGAGTACTTCTTTCTTGAGAAGGATTTGGATTGGTGCAGTGATTTGGGCAAAGTTTTTGATAAACCTTCTGTAGTAGGATACCAGCATCAGGAATGATAGTGTTTCCTATAGGCTTTTGGGTACTGGCCAATTGTTGATCTTCTTGGTCTTCTTTCGGTCTGCATGGATTTCTTCTTTCAAAACTATGAATCTAAGGAATTTAAGTTTCTGTTTCCCAAAGTACCATTTCCTTACATTCAATCTCAGGTGGTTCTTGTGGGTGAGTTTGAAGAATTCCTCTAAGTGGTGCAGATGTTCTTCGAAATTTGCTGAATAGATGTTGGAATCATCCATGTATACAATCAGGCAGTGGTAGATCAAGGGAGCATACACTGAATTCATCATTCTCTGAAAGGTGGGGGGTGCATTGCAAAGTCTAAAGGGCATTCGGAGGTATTCAAACAGTTTTCCTAAAGCAAAGAAGGCTGTCTTTGAATCTCTTTTGGGTCTATGGGGATTTCATAGAATCCTACAAAGAGATCCATACTGCTGAAGTATCTGGCATCTTGTAACTGATCCAGAAGGTCATTGATTCTGGGCAAAGGATAGGCATCCTTTTTGGTAACTGAATTGAGTTTCCTGTAATCCATGCAGAGTCTCCATCCTCCTTTCTTTAGTACAATAAGTATAGGGCTGGCCCAGGGGCTGGTAGAGGGTCAGATGACTCCATTGTCTAAGAGTTCTTAGATGTGCTCCTTTTTGAATGTTTTCAAGTAATGGGGTATTCTATAGGGTTTCTGCTGGATGGGTGTTGCATTTTCTGTATTTATACTGTAGTGATATGATGGATTGTATGGCAGATTGCCATAATTAATGGTGAAGATATCTTGATATTTGCTGAGAAGTTCCACTAGTTGTTGCTGTTGTTGAGGTGTCAATTCTTCTCCAATGTTAGTGGAAGGCTTCACTGTCTCCTGGGTCACAGAGGGGCCTTTTCTTTTTTCTGGGACCTTTTGTTGTTTCCTGATAGGTTCAGTTCATAAACTTCCCTATGAGTTTGGTTGAGGAAAGGCACCAGGTGTCCTATGATGGTTCCTTTTGGCAAGATGATGGTTTCCCAACTTTGGTTGGTTGCTCAGGAGTGTACTGGATTCATCTTGTCAGGGAATATGAGTCCATTCTATGTCCTGGTGGGGAATATTTTCCTTGGATTCAAAGAAAAGGTTTCTGGGATCAGGTGGTGCAAAAATTTCAAAGGTTGTTTGTTCTCCAGGCTCCAGAATGAGATTCTTGTGCAGTCTGACTGATTGCTAGTACACTTGTTGGGGAGCATTCCTCTTGAGGTGGTTGACTTAAAGGAGATGTACTTCTTTCCTATCTGAACTTCCAAATCCATTGGCTTGTCTTGTTCCTTCAGTTAGTTCAGAGACTTCTTGTAACTGTGGGGTCTTGACTTTCTTGAAGACTGCTTGGGTAATCTTCTGGCTTCTAATGATTTGGTGCCATTCTGCACTGCTGTTGTATAGAATAACCTTGATTTTGCCTATATATCCTGGGTCAATGGTTCCTCCTTCTACAGTTATTCCTTGTCTGACAAGTCCAGACCTTGAGGTCAGTTGAATATAAGCTCCTTGGAGTGGCTGCATAGCAAATCCGGTTCTGACCATGAAGATTTTTCCAGGCTTAATAGATTCATCCTCCAGGCTGTGAAGATCAAATCCTATATCCTCTGGGTGGGCTTTGGTCAGGGGTTTGGCCTTGGGGTGCAGCAGGGCATACTGGGCAATATCCTTACTGAGTTTGGACTTTCCTAAGGCTGAAGCTCCACTAGCGGAAAGCCTCCAAGCTCTAAGATTGAGGTGTGGCCATCTGGCTCCAGTAGAGGGGTCTCAGAGGTAGTTGATTCCCCTCCTTCCTGTAGGGTCAAGGGCTTCCATGAAGTTGGTGGCATCTTCTGCCCATCCTTGGTGAGTTGTATATCTGATGAAAGCTAGGATGTCTTCTCCCAAATCATAGATTTTGAAGATTCTTTTTCCGAGCTTCTTGGTCTGGCTTTTTCAAATCTGGCTTTTTTGGATCTGGCTTCAATTATCTCCTCTCTTCAAGGTGTAGACTGCAACATCATGACTGAGATGGATCTTCTGATGTCTGCAGTCTCGGCAGTCTGGATGTCTTCCATGGTTGCAATATCCCATTGCTCGGAAATGATGTTCCTGGCTATTTATCTCTTGTTGTCTTGGGAATTGGTATCAATCTTGATCATAGGTTGGGAGAAGGGTAGACAAGGGATATATTTCCATTCAGGTGAAGAAGCCTTGTCCCCTAAATTGACTTTGTAACCTTGTGGTGACTTCTTGAAAGGTGGTGGACTGTATAAGAGTAGTTGGGGGTTCTGGTCTCTGGGGTCTCTGTCTTTCTTGTTGGTCCAACAGATGACACTGATAGCAGTAATCTCGGGGAGATTGGGTGTGGACATCTTCCTAGCCAAAAAGCTTTCTCTTGGTGGGTTTCTTTCTTGGGGATAATGGTGATTGTACTGGGTCCTTCTTCTGTATTCCAAGAGTCATTATCTTCAGGTGGTATCCAGTGAGGGTCATCCAGGGAATGAGTTTGGAGACTTCTTCTTCATCAGGTCCTTCTTGTTCAGGAACTTCTTGTTCAGAAGTTTCTTCTTCCTCAGATGATTCTTGACTCCAAATTTCTTATACTTTCCCAGCTTCAGTTGCAGGCATTTCTGGAATATGTCTGCATTTCTTTTTCTTCCTTCTGCACTCTGGGCAGGCTGTCCCAGGCGATTTCCTTGTTCCTATGATCTTGGAAGAGTGCTCAGGACACTTGTGTCTTTTGAGGCAGGTAGGGCATCCTTTGGCTTCTCCTGCAATGGCTCTAATGGTGATGGGGATGGTGTTCTTAGCCCACACATTGTCTTCTGATCTGTCATCCACCAGGTTAATTCAGGAATTGAGTCTGGGATCATTTCCATCTTCAGATTCTTCCTCTTCTTCTGTAGTGGATTCTTCACTGCTGGCATATTCTTCCTAAATAGTGACCTTCTTCTTCTTCTTTGATTGCTCGTAGCTAGTCACCTTAACTCTATACTTCTTGCCTTGGTAATCAAGCTTGAGTACTTCTTGGCTAATATCAACAACTGCATTCATTTCCTTCATCCAGTTGGTGCTAAGAATCATGTCATAGGTGATAGCTTTGGTGACAACAGCTTTGGAGATGGAGAACTGAATGTGTCCAAGAGAGATAGTGATATTTCATACTTCTCCAAGAGGTTGAGTTCGGGCTCCATCTGCCACTATAATGCTGAGGTTGGATGGTCCATCAATGGGCCTTTGAAGGGTATCCAGGAACCATTTAGCAATGACACTGATAGCTGCTCCTGTATCTATGAGGATTTTCGCCTTTTGCCCTCCAATATCTAGGTGCTGACATACCTTTCAGCTGCCTGAACAGGGATGGGAACTGGTTCTTGCTGTGGGATTGGGACTCAGCCAGTGCTAGACCTAGTGGTTCGCAGCAATTTGTTTCGAACTCCAGCTGGTCTCAGTTACAGGAACTGCAGGAGAGGGACTTCCATTGTGGCCTCTTGAATGTTCTGCCAGGCTTCATCGTAAATGTCCCTAGGTATGGTCTTTGGAGTATACTTCTTCTTGGGCCTTAGCACAGCAGGTTCCCATTCTTCCTGTTCCATTTCTTTGTCATCTGGTAGCAACTCATTTGTTTTGGGAACAAAAGGTGAGAGGGTTCAGGAGGTGTTTCTACCCTCTCCTCTTCGTGTTCTTCATCCTCTTCTTGGATAATTCTTCTGCTGATGTTCCTGGATGGCCTTCCCACAGGTCTCTTCCTTTTCTCTATTGGGTAAACTGTTTTTTGGGAGGTGACCTTGGTAGGGTACAAGTCTAGGTCACTATAGTCTTTGCTATTGCTTGCTTCCTCAAAATCTTCCACAGGATGGGCTTCAGTCTTCTTGTACTGAGTGTCATTCCTTTGGTTTGGTGGTTCTAAGTCCCTTTGGTTGCTTCTTTTGTTGTCACATTCAGTGGTATAGTGTCCAAATTGTCCACAGTGGAAGCATTGAACTTGGACTCTATCTTGGACAAAATATCTTCTATATTCTTGCTGATAACCCCTGTTATCTCTAGATGGATAACCTTGGCTCCTCTGTGGTGGGTATCCTCTACTGTCTTGGTAGCTCCGATTTTCATGTGTAGTGAGTTTTTCAATCTGTCCAACCAATTAGTCCAACTTAGAGCTGAGGTCTTGGATTTCATTTCTGTCCTTCTTTCCTTCCTTGGCTGGCCTTCTTTCTTCAGATCTTTCTTGTCCTTGAAGGAGTCCTTGTAGGGCTTTGACCAGGATGTCTTCATTCTCTTCTTTTCTATCATAGTCACTCTAGGTAGTTCCTTGTCTGACATCAAAGAATCCTTGAGTTGCATCTACTTGCTCTTCAGACCTTCTGATGCCTAGAGTGTGGACATGCTGGGCAATGTTTGGAGGAATTCCATTCATGAAGGTCATTGGACCTATGATGTCTTGGTTGGTGGGATTCTTGAGCCATATGGCGGGTTTCATTTTCTGTATACTTTATGATGAGCCAGTGGACCATGGCCTCATATTCTAGCTCATAAGACATTGCTGCTTGTATCTGTCTTGCCAGTTCTGAATCTGGATTGTTTGCTGTTCAATGGAAAATTCCTCTGGCTGGTTCTCTGAGCTGAGCCTTGTAGATAATGATTTTTCTTTCATCTGAGAGATTTCTCAAGGTTGCGATTCCTTCAATTCTATCAAGGAATTCTCTGGGGTCTTCTTCTGGGTATCCTGTAAAGATTGGTGGTGAGGTGGCCATTTCATCATCACTTTCTTCTAATTCTGGTTTGGGTTCAGATTTTGATTCTGATTCGCTTTCTGAGCTATCACTGGAGATGAGAGTGCTTCAGTATCTTGAGGATAGTGTTCTGGACCTTGGATGAAGTGGAATAAGTCTAGGTATTCTTATAGGAGCTACTTTGAACTCTGTAAGGAGTTGTGGTAAAGATTCTATTGGGGAGATTGGTGGGACTGGTGTGGGGCATCTGGCAGTAAGGTCTCGGGTTTGTGTCATAAGATCTTCTAGTTCTTGGGCAAGTTCTTGAAAATCTCTAGTAGGGCTGTCTGTATTGTCTGATTGATCTGGTTGAAGATTTCTGGCTGTACTGCCTCCTACTTCTGATTGGGATCCTTCTGATGCTGGGTAGTCAGTAAGTCTTAATGTGATTACTTCTCTTCTTGTCTGAATATTAGTGATAACTGGTTCTTCTGTAGTGGCAGAGGTTGGTGTTGTATCAAATGTATCCAGTTTGACTGTGGGTTCTTGTGAGCTGAAAAGTCACGTTGATTTTGAAATCTTCCCAGTTGAGCTCCCAAATGTAATATGCCGGCTCAATAGAGGAAAATTACAAGGTTGGGAAATTGATGTAGTTTGGCTTGTGCCCATAGTTACTTTGTCAAAAAGCAACAAAATGTTCTAAGATTTCTGAGATCCTTGGTGTTTAGTGGTATAACAGTCAAAGGCTGGATATATGCAAGCAATTTGTATGTTGATTTCCTAATTGGGACAGTTCTCTGGATGTAGCAGTGATTTGTGTGAATGGATTTCCTTCCTGGGTCAACTGGGAATGGCAGAATTTGTGTGTAGCATGAGCAGTTTCCTTCTTGAGTAATGGGGGATTTCTGTGTAGCGCGACAATCTCTGTATATAATGGTCTAGTAATTTGGCAGTTTCTCCTTCTTGGGTGATAGGCAATCTCTATGTAGCATAACGATCTCCAAAAGTATGCGATTTCTGGCAGATGCTTTGATTTGGCTTACTGGGAACTATACTGGTGTAGTTTCTTCTGTACTGGGCTCACTGGGAACAACAGATAACTCAGATAGCTCTTCTGGGAATATTGGTGACTAGAAAATGGCAGATGATGTGAATCGGCTTCAACTGGGAATATTACTCAGATGGTGCGAGTTCTTCCAAATCGGGTTCTTCTGGGAATATGATGGTACAGATTCTTCCTGAATCGGCAGGCTTCTGGGAATGCAGATAACTTGGAAATGGCAGTGAAGTTCTTCCTTGAACTTAGGTGGCAAATCTTCAGGCTTTATATCGGAAAGTAGACTGGAGTGGAAAAGGGGAACCAATGCTCACAATCTCCTAGTAGTGGCTATAGAGCAGGTGTTTCTCATAAGTGTTGCAATCCTTCCTGGATCAAGTGGCTTTTGGCAGGTATATCCCTCAAAGTGTAGTAGGCAGACTTGTCCTTTGCTTTTTGGATTCAATTTTCAGACTCATTCTTTATATTGAAAAGTGGATCAGAGTGGGAAAAGAGACCAATACTCAATTTTTAGAGGCTTCTTTGGTTTGCTTCAACTTTTCAAACTGAGGTTTATACACTCTTGTCTCTGGGTTAATTTATACATTGTGGTTGCTATCTGGTTGCTATCTGGCTAACTATAGATTTGCTATCTATGGTGTGTTTGGGTGGGTGGTTACTGTCTGGTGGACAGCCACTGTCCAGGGCACAGCCACTGTTCACATTATTCCCTTCTTTGGCTATCTGGTTATTTATACATTTTTCTGCAGCAATGGTTGCTGGTTACCATGCTAAGCTAATGTTCACATCACCTGGTTAGATTTTGAGATTGCTACATTTTGTAGTTTTTCACAATAGTTACATTGAAACTGACTTGTTCTTTGCAAGTCTCTTATATGATAATGTATGCTATATATCACAGTCGCCAACTAGCAACCACTTATGCCAGGTTTGTATTACTTATACTAACAACTATATTGGTGTAGTCTGAGTGTTTGGTGTACTCTGAGAAATGATTGTGGCCTATTTCTCCTAGTGGTCATGATTTTACTATACATTTGATGGAGTTGAAAAGCTCTCTGAAACTTGTCATCTTTTATTCACAGCCCCTCTTAACTCCTTCTCTATGCATAGGACTGGAGGATAAGGCCTGTGATGACCCTGTGATAAAAAAGGCCAGAACATCCAAAATAAGAGGTAAGCAAATCATTCGAATGGTTAGAGTATCAATTTCTATTCAGTAGTACATTTTCATCAATGAGAGAAAGGGGCTAGAAACCATAGTTACGTAGAGCTACATATTCTTGAACGTCCAGTTAAGAGAACATATCTGATCATTTGCAATGGTTTGTTCACTTCATGGCATCATCGATCTCAGAAAAGGCAATCTCAGGAAAGGCAATCTCAGGAAAGGCAATATCAGGAATGATGTTGAGGAATGAGCATAGTAGTAGCAAGGTTAGAGCCAAGAGATATTGGCATAAGGTATAAAACCTTCATCCATTCTATTTACTGGTTGCACTCCTAACATTCTATATTATAGCCTCATAGAAGCCCAAGACTGTCCTCATCCCACTCAAGAAAACTCTCTCTTTT
>RBNI01006659.1:0-11106 GCA_003990745.1 Jimgerdemannia flammicorona | reverse complement strand
AAAAAAAAAAAAAAAAAAAAAAAAAGATATTGTTGAGCTGCTGGATAATAGCTAGTCTAGATTCATAGAGATATAGTACTCAGAGTAGGGGGTGGAGAAGGGTTTTGGCCTATATAGTCTAGGCTCACTTCCAATAAAAATCTGCAAGACTTAAGTTTATTAAAATAATAATAATAATAATAATAATAATAATAATAGAGGATAGAGTAGTAAATGGGTTGCTTGCTAGGTTGAGGACTTAGCAGATAGAGGAAGAGGAGAGGCTGACTAAGTTTTTGTCTAGAGTCCTAAAGAACAGAGAGGTGAGGTACAGCTGGGCTTCTATATTGTAAGATAATAGTATTGTGGTCTCTAGGATTGAGGATATATTTGAGGATGTTTCTAGACAGTAGTAGATCTCTTGTAGGATATGAGAAGGACTGAGAGATGGAGACTGAGAATAGAAATCTGGTGAGAGACTGATAGATTGCAGAGATGTCAGAAATGTATACTATAGTGATTGAAAAGATATCTCAAGAGAAGGTATTTAAAGTCTCAGAGAAGATACAGATAGGATCATTACTAATAGAAAATGGGCTATATTCTATAGAGGTTTTGGAAGGAGTTTTGGATAGAGTTTGGTGAATAGTTGGTTGAGATAGTGAACTATATATTAGAAGAGAGCTACTAGATGGGCAATAGATCCTTGAGATTAGTTTCTCTGCTCTATTAAGAGAAAGGAGATTGGAGGATGTGGCATAACTGGAGATCAATAATACTGCTGAAAGTTGATGAAAAGTTGATCTTAAAAATTATTACAGAGAGGATGTAGTAGTGGATAGACAGATTGGTTAAAGAGGAGTAGTATGGATTTGTGAAGAGAAAGTAGATCAAGGACAGTACTGCCTGAGTACAAAATATTTTATAGATTGTAAAAGCTGTCAAGTAAATAGGTAGTGGGTCTTTTTGGATTAAGAGAAGGCTTATAATAGGGTGTGGTGAAACTATTTGAAAGTATTATTGAAGAAGGTAAAATTTAGCATAGAAGAGATCAGGAGAATAATAGGTTTGGTATAGAGTTGTTAATTAGTGATTCTGATAAATGGGTAGAGTAGGCCAGAGTTTACTTTGGAAAGAGAAGTCTCATAAGATGATCTACTCTCTTCTCTTCTTTATGTACTATTCTTGGAACCTTTACTATCTTAGCTAAGAGAGCAACTACCTAGACTCTAGATAAGGAGAGTAGTCTAAAAGCTAGAAACTTTTACAAATAATCTAGTGGTTAGATTGGAATATGAGAAAGATATGGACATTCTACTAGAAGAGATAAAAAGGTACATATGAGAGAGTGGTAGAGATAAAGTTAAATTGGAGAAAGTATGAGATAATAGAGATTAGAGCTGGTCTAAGAGAATAAAGAAGGTTCATGTATACTGTAGCTGCAAGAGAGATGGTTAGATATCTAAAAATTTAGTTCTCAGTTTATGAAATAGTTCTGCCAGAGGAGTGATAAAGAGAAATAGTGCTAAAATAGTAAAGGGTTCTGACAGAGTAGGCTGAAAGAAATTTCTTCTTAATAGACAGAGTAGTGGTTTTGAAGATTCATTAGCTACTAAAGCTAATATATTTAGACTATTATTTGGACTTTCTTAGATAAGTAATAAGTAAGCTAAAGAAGTTATTAAAGTATAGCTATAGAGAGAAAAGTAGCTATAGATTAATTATAAGAGGGTTACTTATAAAAGTACCATTACATAGTTCTGAAAGGGGTTTCTAGAAGTTTTGGATATTCTAGAAGATTATTTTCTTTAGGTGAAGATTAATTTTATATAGAGTATGTCCTCTATACTTATTGATTTTAAGATCAGGTAGAGGTCTCAACCAAAGTCCTTTTTTAGACTAGTTCTGAATATTCAGGATTTTCCATATTTTAGAAAGTTTAAGAAATATTGACCAGCTTAGTTGAATGGTATATTGCTGCAGACAATACTTAATTAGGGAATTTGGTAATATGGTTAGAAGTGGGACCTAATAGGGAGCATATTTATTTAAGAGTGGTTTGTGAGTTATTAAATAGGTTTATTCACTATTTATGATATTGTTATACTAGGAGTAGTTGTGAAGAAATGTTATGGGGAAGTGTTCAGAAGTTGTGCTCAGATTGTTCTTGCCTGAGATTCTGAGGTCTGGAGGAGGGGATATTTATACTAATGAGAGGCTATCTGGACTATACTAAATATAGATATAGCACTTAGTGCCTTGCTGAGTTAGAATACAGTCACATAGTACAAGTGTGAACTGATAAGTCAAAAGATCATCTGATTACTGAGTTAGTTCACAGTTATATCATATAAGACTAATCTAACTATACTAATAACTGCTAGGCTATCTATAGATTTAGATACTATCTGAATAGTCTTTGACAACATTACTATCTATGAAATCATCTTTGATAAAGTAGTTATCTAGAAAGAGTAGTACTTGAATTACTTCTTCCAGTTCTCTCAGATAATAATACATTAGAATCTTGATACCATCCTACAGGATAGCATCATCTGTCTTATATGCTAGATAAGGCATTAGTGGGTAAAGGAGAGGTATATCATCTTTGCTTTTATTGGATTTGCTATCTGTATATCTTCTTTAGGTAACAGTACTATGAGTTGCAGAGTTGTAGTTGTGCCTCATATCACTCATACTTAGGTGGTAGGGTTGTTGGTTTGATCTCAAGAGTTGTCTGGAGGTACAAGTTATGTTCTCTGGTTTCTTCATTATAGTTGAAGTAGTCAGTGAATGCCAGTTGGTACTTGTATCAGTAGTTATTGTCCTAATAGATGGTTATGAACTATTATAAGTTTATTGGCAATATTGGTGGGATGATCAGAGCTGGCAGAGATTCTTAGCTAGAGGTCATATTAGTGTTAGAGGAATTGTTATCTTCTGCTTCACATTATCAAACTGAATTATATTATAGATGTCCTTTATGGTATATCCAACTTGGGACATTTGCAGGTTGTGGTCATCAGGGTACAGAAAGGTTCTGTCTGTAGTTTGAATGTACTTAATGTACTTGTGGTTGAGATCTTACACTATGTTATTAATTTGACCATAAGATAGAATGGTAATTATTTCAGTAGTAATAACTTGGAGATAGGAAATAAAGGTGTCGTACTCATAAAAGAGTTCTTGATATTTGTGGGTGATGAGCTTTTTGTATTGAGATATCTGGATAATGTCTGTATTATGGTGATATTTGATTATATCTTCCAGGAGGTAGCCAATCTGGTAGTAGCTTGAGATTTGTCTGATTCAGTAGGTCTTACTAAGCATGTTCAGGGCATTCCATCAGGCTTTCACAAAGTAGAGGGATGCCAGGCCATGGATGTTCATAAGGGGCAGGGGGGGTGTGGCTTAGTTAACAATAATATTCCAAATATCAGTATAGATGTGATTATAGATCTTAGTAGTCATGGTTATGTATATTATTCAAGAGTTGTGGTTGTTTGTTTTGTTTGTTATGGTTCTCCATTTTGATACATCTGAGTGCTTGGTATATATATATTTGGTCCTAATTAGTAAGGTTCTGTTTGTATAAAATCTTATATTCCATAATTTTGAGTTGACTTAGCTTTATACTCTGTAACTTTGATTTGACTCAGCTTCATAATCTTATATGTAATTTCTGGACTTATTCTGAGGGTGACATGTGATTTCAGTAGCTTAGAGATTGTATCAACTCTCTCCTTTTTAGCTTTTGATATCCTCATTAGAGTCTTCTTATTTTGGTCTAGTTTTGTTATATCATTTAGATGGTCAAAAGTCCAGTAATATTCATTTTCCTCAGAAAGTGGAATACTTATAGTACAGTTGCCTAATACATTGAATTTACATATTAAAGAGTCATATATTTGATACTATGTACCAGAAGTGATTCTGACATCATTCACTACTGGAGAATTTCCTCTAAGGAATCTTCTTAAATGTCTAATCTCATTTACCACTAGTGATATGGGGAGAATAGGCTGGCTTTCAGTTTTGCTATTTTTCTAGAAGGTTGGTCTTCTTTTGTCTTGACTTGCTGAGTTCTTGATTTTGTTCATAATAATTATAAGGGTACTTGATGTTTGGGATAAATTCTCAATGGCAATCTGACATAAGTTGCATATTTGGAGCAGAAATTCTTCAATGGCTTCAATAGTAGAAGGTTCATCAGTAGTTCTGATAAGTATCAGAGAGGTGTTTGGGTTTTGTCCTATATTGGCAAAGAATGGGATCATACTAAGAGAGGCTTGCTTGCTGTTATTGTAGATAAATTCAAATATAGTAAGGTATTTATGCCAATCATCTTGTTTATAGGAAATATAGTTCCTTAGCATTTGTTCCAGAGTTCAGTTTATTCTTTCAGTTTTGCTATCAGTTTTAGAGTGAAAGGCTGTAGATAGTGTAAGTTTTGTTCCAAGGTATACATATAGGGCTTTTCAAAAGGAGCTGGTAAATTTCAGATCTCAGTCATTAATAATGATCTTTGGAAGATCATGATAGCAGAAAATATTATCAAACAAGAGTATAGCAATGTCTGGTATAGTTGCAGTGGTAGTAGTTAGTACAAAATAGGTCTGTTTTCTGAGATAGGTCATGAAGACAATAATTGTATCTTTTCCATTCTTGGTTCAGAGTCATTATATAATGAAGTCTATAGAGATTTGTTTCCAATTAGCAGATGATACTAGAATAGGGTGGAGTAGGCCAGGTTTTGCTAGTGTTGAGAACTTGTTATATTGGCAGACATTATAGGAAGTGATGTAGGTCTTTAGCTGATCTGTCATGTAAGACTAATAAAATTCTTGGGAAATAACTTTATAGTATTTGTCAAATTCTAAATATCCAGCTATAGGGGTATTATGATATTCAAATAGGATAGTCCTTCAGAGATCTTAATTATTAGAAACCTACAATCTGTCCTTATAGTAGATGGTATTGTCCTTCAGTTAGTTTTGATGATACTGAGTGTGTTTATCAATATCATTACTGTTTAGAATTTCTTAGAGTACTTAAGCTTCATAATCATCAGCACATACTGTGATGATTTGTTCTATAATGGAGTTGGTAACCAAGGTGAGGGTTTGGATAACCTCTTCAATTGATGGTCTGGAAATTGCATCAGCAACAATATTCTCCTTGCTAAGGTGATACTGGATTTCATAGTCAAAATTGGTGAGAACTTTCATCTATCTGGCTTGCTTTTAGGAAAGGATAGCCTAGGTCTTGATATTGATAAATAATTTGTGGTCTGTTAAAATAGTGAAGTATACTCTTTTAAGTTATAGTCATCTTTGATCAGGGTATTTACAATGGCTAATATCTCTTTCTTATAAGTTGAGTAGTTAATTTCAGCATCATTGAGCTTATGAGAATAATAGGCCATAGGGTGTCCTTCTTACTTGAGCACTGCTCCCAGAGCTAGGTCTGAGGTATCAGTAGTAACTTTATATAGTAGGGCAGGGTTTACTACTTGAAGTACGAGTGGTTATCAAGATATCTTTCAATACTTAAAAGGTTGTATCTTGTTTAGGTCCCCAATTTACAAGATTGTTAAAGTCTTTTTCTTATTTTATGGTCCAGGCCTGTTCTTCTTTCTTGCTATACTTCATTATTTAGGTAAGAGCAGTAGCAATCTTGGTGAAGTTTGTAACAAATCACTAGTAATAGTTTGCTAATTCCAGGAATAATTGGAGGTCTTTCAGCTTCTTGGGTCTGGGCCAATCCTTGATTATAGAGATTTTGCTGGAGTCCACTTTGATTCCATTGGAAGTGACAATGTGTCCAAGAAATTAAATTTCATTCAGGAGAAATTTATATTTGCTAAGTTTTACAAAGTATTGGTTTTCACAGAGTTTCAGTAGTACTAGTTTAAGATATTCAAGATATTCCTCCAGAGTTTTGCTGAAGACTAGGATGTCATCAATATAGATGTCCAGGTATGGGTACAGAATAGTATTCATCAGTATCTGGAAGGTTGTAGGAGTATTAGTTAAGCCAAAAGGTATAACCAAGAACTCAAAGTATCCATAGCAAGTTCAGAAGACTGTCTTGTAGATGTCTTCTTCTTTCATAGCAATTTGTCAGTAACTATTTCACAGATCAAAAGAGCTCATGAATTGTTAGTTGGTAAGTCTATTAAATATTTCATCAATTTGGAGTAGTGGGCAACAGTTCTTGATGGTCTATTTATTGAGGTCTTGATAATCAATATACATTCACAGATCTTCTCCTTTCTTGGCAACAAAGAGGACTAGTGCACCATAAGGTGATACACTGGATCTAATGAATCCTTATTCTAGGAGTTCATCAATCTCTTTCTTAAGTACATCAATTTCCCTAAGAGATATATAGTAGATTGACTTGAAAGTGGGCTTGGCATCTGAGATAGTCTTGATAGCATAGTCTACTACTTATTTAGGTGATAGGTCTTTCAGAAGTTTCTTTGAGAATATGTCTCAGAATTTCTAGAAGAGTGGTCTGATATGGCTGTCAATATTGAAAAAGTCTTCTTTGAGGTTCTCAGATTCTTCTTTAGATGGGCAGATAGAGATAGCAAAGAGGGCATTTCTTGGCCAATTTCTTAAGTTATAGCTTGTTGATATGGGTGATCTTTGGGCCAGAGTCACTAGAACTGAGTGGGTCTTTTCTGCCTTATAGTTTGAAATTGTGGCATCCTTTCTTGATGATCAGAGAATGGTTTACCCAATCCATCATGAGGTTCTCTTATTTTAACCATAAGATCCTGAGGATTATTTTATTATTATAAAGTAATACAATCTGGAGTATAATATATATTTGGTAGCTACTAATTCAGAAGAGCAGGTTGTGGACTTTCTTACTAATGACATGGGAGGTTCTATCAACTATGGAAGCTGCTTGAGTCTGTTGTACTGGAGAGGTCAGGACCTTGAGTCTGTTGGCTATTTCTTTGTTAATGAAGTAGCCTGAGACACCACTATTTATCATGATCTTAACAGATGCTCAGTTGGCAAAAGCTTGGAGTGTAAGCAGTTTGTCTGATCCAATAGTGGTGATTTCAGTTATAGAAGCTTTCCTTCTGTTGATTCTTCTTTGGGCCAGTTCATTGATACAAGAGAAGCAATAATTGATCATTCAGGAAGAGTATATTCCAATACTATAGGAGTATTGGCCACTTGGTATATATCCATCTTCAAATTTCTTGTAGAATTGTTCTTCCTTATTTATGGTGGGTCGGGCTGGGGCCTTGTTTGATGAGCTAAATCCTTTGAATCCTTAGATCATAGATAGTAGTTCAGGGACTTCCTTGACTGTCAGAGTTGATTCAATTTTCTTAAATAAGATCTGAGATACAAAAACCAATAGAGATCTTGAAGAATATCCAACTATGGTTTTGGATAAGAATAATAATTTTGCCTGTATAATCGTTATTAATAATTCCTCATTCTACTGAGAGTCCTTTTAATGCTAGGTTATTGCAATAGTATATTCTTCCAATATGTCCTTCAGGGATCTGAATGCTGATTCCTGTATAAACTTGCTTAACTTCTCAGTTGGAAACTGTAGCTTCTTTAGCTACATATAGGTCTTATCCAGCTGCTTTTTGACTTCCTTTGGTTGGGGTCTTAGCACTTAGCCTTAATTTGACAAAGTCTACTATCTTGATGGTCAGATTGTTGAGGTGATACAGAGTGGTAACAGTTGCTCATATTGCTGTTCAGGGTTTTCAGTTGGGGCAGGCACTGGCTATATATCCTGTCTTTTAGCAATAGAAGTATACTCCACTTCTATGAAGTTTGTTTCTTTCTCCTTCAGTGAGATTCTTGAAAGTACTTAACTAGGTAGGTTCAGGATTTTGGAGTATCCATGAGATAGATGTGGAGGGAGCTTGAGATACTTCATGCTTGGGTTTTTCTTTCTTGGTCCAAGTCTTTTCCTTATTGTTGAATTGTCTTCAAGGCAGAATTGGTCCAGCTATTAGGATTTACTTGACCATAGTCTTGATTCTTACCTGGCAACATTGTTGTTGATTACAATCAACTGGGCATTCTTGTTCTCAGATTTTTCTTATAAGCCATCCAGGTAGTACATCAAACAAATGGTCTACTCTGGTACCATTTTGTGCTTCATCATTGGTAATATATCCTAGACCAATAGTGTTCAGAAGTGACTTGAGTTTTATACAGAAGGTTTTGAATTCCTCCTTATTATGTATATCAAATTTGAGTTTGCAGAGTTTAACTTGAGATTCTGCAATCATGATTCTACTGCAATATTGAGCAATCATGAGTTGTTTGAGTCCAGGGGCTACAGAATGGTCTCTATATTCTGGCTGCATTTTGGGCAATGACTGCAGATCAGATGTCTCATATGAGGGGTTTTTAAAGAAGGGTTTATAACCATTCTTTGGCAGATCCTTGGAAGAATGTGACAACTCAACAGATATAGGTTGTAGTAGTAGCAAAGAGCTGTTCCAGAGTGTGGTCTTGATTGTTTGTTAGAAGACAGTCAGCATCTCACTCATTCATCCATTAATTAGCTTTGAAGTTAGTATCAACTATATTAATAAAGCTTTGGACTTCTTTTGCAGTACCATTGAAGATAAGTAGGCTCAGAATTTTTGTTGGTCAGGTCTGTTCAACTAAGGCAGTAATGGTTGCTGCCATTATATCTATCTGGGCTGTAGGGTCTAAAATTTGTTAGTTTGCCATATTGTTTACTGGAGGTAGTTGGACTACTGATAGTGGTGTTACAGATACTACTTGAGGTATTAGTGTAGAGTGTGACAGTATTCTTTGAGTCTGTATAAGTTGCTGGAGTAATAGTTGTGGGTCAGAGTAAGGACGTGATAAATAGCTATCTATTGCTTTATAGATATGTTTTGTCCTGATTGTAAGCATACTATCTTCAAGCCACTGAAATCAAACATCACCCTCTGAACAAGCCACCAAAATCATGCATCACCCTCTGAACAAGCCACTGAAATCACACATGATAGCTGAACAAATCTGGAAACCACCTGCTCAATCACGAAGCTAAGTTAAACCAAAGTCACAGCATACAAAGCTGAGTCAATATAAAGTCACTGAATACAAGATTTATATAAACAGAATATTATCAATCAGGATCAAATGTATATATACTGAGTACCAAAACATGTTGAAACAGAGAACCAAAACAAACCAAACAAATAACCACAACTCCTGAATATTTACAAACATAACCACCAAGATCTACAACTGCATCCATGCTGATATTTGGAATTCCATTATCAACCAAGCCACACCTCCTCTGCCTTTCATGAATATCCATAGTCTAGCACCCCTCTACTTTGTGGAAGCCCAATGGAATACCCTGAACATACTTAGTAAGGCCTATCAAATTGGACAATTCTCAAGCTAATACCAGATTGGTCACCTCCTAGAAGATATAGTCAAACACCACCATGACATGGATATTACCCAGATGTCTCAATACCAGAAACTTATTGCCCACAAACACTGAGAACTCTTTTATGAGTATAGCACTGTTATTCCCTGCCTCCAAGTTACTACTGCTGAAATGGTCACTATCCTGTCCTATGGCCATATCAACAATATGATATAAGAACTCAACCACAAGTATCTCAAATATGTTCGACTACAGACAGAACCTTCCTGTACTCTGATGACTATATTCTACAAATGCCTCAAGTCAGATATACTATAAAGGACATCTATGATATAATCTGATTTGATGAAGATGAAGTAGAAGACAATGACCCCTCTGATGCCAACATGACCTCAAGTCAAGGATCTCTGCCAACCCTGATCACTCTGCCAATACTGCCAATGAACTTACAACAGTTCATAACCATCTATGAGACCTATTGGGACAATGACCACTGGTATGAATACTAACCTGTGTTTATTCTCAATTACTTCAACTACAATGAAGAGACCAGAGAACACAACCTGTACCTCCAGACAACTCTCAAGAATGAACCAACAACTCCGCCACCTAAGTACAAGTGATATGAATCATAGCTGCCAGCTTACTACAATCAAGCAACTCATAGTGCCATAACTTATAGGAGATATGCAGACAGCAAATCCAATGAAAGCGAGGATTATACACCACTCCTTCACCCACCAACTCTATACCCAGTATACAAGACAGATGATGCTATCCTATGGGATGATAATGAAGTCTCAATATATTACTATCTCAGTGAATAAGGAAAATTAATCTGTGAACAACTCTTCCTAGATGACTACTTCATCAGAGATGATGTCATTGATGGTGATATCATCGAAGACTATCCAGACAGGGTCTAAATCTATAAATAGCTTAGCCATCATAGTATAGTTAGATTAGCCTTACATGATGTAACTATGAACTGACTCAGCAGTTAGATGATCTCTTGACATGTCAGATCACACTTGTACTATATGACTACATTCTGACTCAGCAAGACACTAAGTGCTACATCCATATTTAGCATAGTCCAGATAGCCCCTCACTAGTATAAATATCCCCTCCCCCAGACCTCAGAAAAAACAGACTCAAACACACCAGAACATTCCTGAATACTTCTCTATAATATCCCTTTATACAACTACTTCTAGTATAGCAATATCATAAATAGTAAATAAACTATTTATTGAAATATGTAGGTTACAACTCGATATATATGGTGGCACAGCCTTTCTTGACTATGTCATCATGTAAACGTCACTGATGGCGACGCGTAAAAGCGCATAAGAATTAGTAATAAACACTTTGCTTCTCTCTCCAAAAGTCCACATTCCACAACAGGTTATGAGCCCCAGTTAGCAGCTATACACCCCTCTTACACATATGCTACATTACACTATACAATGGCTACTAGTTCAAGCAGTGCTAGCAGCATGCCGCCAAGTTCTGGTAACACAAACACAGCCGGAACGGGTTTCGCTTCCATGATGACGAACATTCCGGTAGTGGCGCCAATGTCAATGGTAAAGAGGACGATTCCTGTCTTTGACGGTAAGGACTATGCCATATGGGCGTATCATATGAAGAATCTCCTTGAAGAATGCGGTTTGGAGGACTACTGGAAGCCACAGGTGCAAGTAATGACATACG
>RBNI01006658.1:0-11107 GCA_003990745.1 Jimgerdemannia flammicorona | reverse complement strand
TCGCTGCGTATAACGGACACATCGAAGCCGTGAGGTTGCTTGTGTCCGTGTTCGGGGCTGACGTCAACGCCACGAACAACCAAGGATTGACGGCGCTTAACCTTGCTGAGAGGAATGGGCACGTCAAAGTGGTAAAGTTGCTTGGTGCTGAAATCGGGGCAGCCTAGGAAAGGATTGTATTTGCCTTAAGTAGGATGAAAAGCATTCAATTATTTATTAATGTTGTGATATGGATAAAGAATTTCCAAACTTTACTATCAATCTGTTAATTAAATTGGTGATTAATAAATCAACTTCTTTGGATAATTAGTATTGATTAATCTCAAGTAGTACTCTGAACGGGTGAACGGGACGGAACAATAAATTTCCTGTTAATGATGTAGAACGACGATTTACCTGTTGATGACAGAGACGCGATCAGTCGTGATATCGGGTCGCCCAGTTGTGACAGGACGGCTGATTCTACGAAGGTCCTGAGAGTGGCATCGTTTTATTTTTTATTTTTATTTTATTTTATTCTTTCACGGGACCTGTATATACATCTTGTTCGGAGCGCTGCTGATTATCAAGCTTTATTTTGAGAAAGATACTTGTCTAATATTAACATTAGTTTTTGTTGGCTTCCTGCAAAAGATTACTGGTCTTCGTAACGATGCAAACGTCACATTCTTGCTCTATGGAAGAAAACACCATTAAGCATAAAGGACAATCGGCCACCACTCATCAGCAGAGCTAAGATCTGCCATTCTAAAGCGACCTTGTTCAAGACAGCAAATGTTTTCACTTTTGACTGCATGTTGGATGAAATACAGAACTCGATCAAAACTCCTGGAATAGTCTCCTCAGTCGATCCGGTCCAGGACGCTGACATCTCGCTCGCGCTTGGCGAGATGTTGAATTCATTACTGCCGCTTCTTTTGCATTTCCTCTTTGATTGTAAGGAATATATTTCTCTTAAAGGATGCAGAATACCCCCTAGATTTTGCTTCCAGTCTTTGGATAGACCATCACACTTCTGTGATCTCGTTATGTTTTATAATACTGAGAATCAACTGCCATAACAGGGTTCCCAAGCAGTAGATATCTGATTTCGGTGTATATTGTTCTCCCCTAAAGATCTCTGGAGGGAAGTATACCATTCGACCGTAGACACCTTTCTCGGAATTTGCATCTTCTACAACTTGACAAAGGCTGATATCAATCAGGAGTGCGGTATGAGACCTGTAGAATACTACATTCCCCGTGTGGAGATCCTTATGACTGAACCCCATATTGTGGAGACTGGCTAAGCAGCTGGAGAGTTTTATGGCATATGTGAAAGCTGTATACAAATCACCATCTTGTTTGCACAGCTGCTTCTCATGAGTACCGATATCAGCAAATTGCATAATCATCAGATACTCTTTGATTTCAGGATGTTGTGACACAGCAACAATATTCATTTTTGGGGCTTCATTTTTGGGGCATTGTTAATGTCATTTCCACAGCGACCCAAATAGACATTCAATACTAATTGTATTGGTTGGATAAAAATATAGCAAGGTTATTGATAATTGGAATTGTGTGGAAAATATTAGATATACCACACCAACCAAAACTTACCTCTTCAACCATCGACCATTTCAATTCTTTGGCAGCCACCTGGAACCAACACTAACATGTGGTAAACTTTGGCAAACCCGCTTTCGGCAAGTCGTCTTCATCTGGACTCAAATTTCCAGGCGGAATCCAGACAAGGTATGGCTCCAGCTGCGGCACGTCCAAGGGGCACGGAGTTCTTGGTCGTATCCGGAATATCGTTCCTTCCAGGCCAATATTTCAATTTTGTGGGCTCTGTGAGGGTGTTGGAAGGGCTTGAGACGGGCTAGCAGGCCCTGTAGGCGCTGTTGGCGGGTTGGGACGGACATGGTTTTTTTAATGGATCGTCTTCTTTGATGACTGGGGCATTTCCTGATCTTGGCTTCCCAACCATCAACCTCGAAATCACTTTCGAATCGATAAAGACTTGGACCCTCCCCCTCGCACGACTCTGGCTCCGACCACATCACATGCAGCGACCTCCCTCCCCAACAACCTCTTCGTCCCCTCCTCCTTCCACTCGCCCCCTGATGCAACCACGGGCGGTCCCATGTTCACAAGTCTAGACCGCCCCCTCGAAGTCCCAACCGACACGTACGAGACCCTTGCCTCAACCCCTTTCCAAGGTTCGCCGCCAGACATAACTGCTCCCACCACGGTCTTCCGTTCGAATCATGCTTTCGTCCGACTCGCGCCTTGTGCACCAGCACAACCGTTCCAGTCCCGCATCAAAACGTGTCCTGCTCACATCCTGCGACACCAGCCCGCAGCCTGGCTTGACCTGGTATGGAAGTTCGATCTCAGGTGCGCCGGTGACCTCAAGTCGCCGCAGGTTCTTATTTGACGATGACGCGCTGGAGTCGGGGAAGGAGTTGGACGGGGATGTAGGTGAAAGGAAGGAGGGCAGGGAGGAATGACGAGAATTGGAGGTTAAAGTGGTATATATTGTGTGGCATATATAGGTTTTGCTGCAGGTTGGGTGAGGTGACGGAACACGACCTCACGTCTATTATATTTTTTTCCATACCCCTATGCTATCAAATCATACATGCGCAAGATAATTCACAAGGCCCCCAATAATCGGCCTGATGGAGGCGCTCAATGTCCCTGCCACTGACAGCGATCTCGTCGCATACTGAGGCGGGTTTCGCCGACTTGTGTGGTGGGTTGGGAGTTGTGGGTTTATAGACGTATCATGGTGTACCTGGTTGGGGTGGACCATGACGATTTTTTCTTCGTGCGGGACTCAATATTATTTTTTCCTCCCCTTCTCGATAACCATATCTGCTTCTTCCTGAAAAATCTGTCTTAATCGATGTTATTCTTCTTCCCTGCTATACTGCATATCATTGATTCTACCAATCAATATCTAATGGATCAATAACTGGGAGGCAGATAGGGAGATGGACATGAAGCACTGGAAGCTATTCAAACCGTTCGTGGGGATGGATGATCGATATAGTAAATTACGAATGAGTTGGGGTTGGATGGTTTCCATGAAGTGGTGGTGGAATGCTGAGGTAATTTTCCTGTATGTGTGAGATATTGTTTTCACATTTGCGAATCTTGGCGATCACACAATGTATTGTATCGTCGCACGGATGTCGACTGTGTGATCATCAAGGTTTTGTCCAGCGGCTCGTTACCTCTGATTGATTTTGCCCATTAAGCCAGCCTGAATTGACGCGCGAAATGTTATGTACGCCTGTGAAGGGATTGATCGGCCAGAGCAAGTGGGAAGTTTGGAACATCAAAACGAGCGTACACATCCTTGAGTGAGTAGATTAGTTGACTGATGAATAAACGGGGGTTTTGTGCATGCGCGAAATATACTTGTACCCCGTCATGTGCCAAATATAAATATAAAAGAGCCAAGGCATAATTATAATATTATTTGGCAACGAATAAATCAGCCAGCCTTGACATTGTCTAAAATAATGTACCGAGGTTACATTCTCAACGACGGGTCGAATTGCTTGGCATCCGAACTTGTTGATAGGTCACTTATCGATTCTGATGTCGAGGCCATTTTCTCATAGTGATTGTACATGAATTTTATTCGCGTCTACAGGTTTAAATGGCCTATATACGCATCGGGGAATTTGTAAGGAAAAATGTCGATTTACTTTTTGAAAAAGGTATGATCGATCCACAGGCTGTTACTATGTTAATGTGGTTCGAAACATGTCAGCATATTGGTTAGATTAAAATATTAACTGCTGTAGTATCGTATACTGGGCATCAGACTTTATTTTGTGGTATAAAATAAGGAGGGTTTGAGGATGTAAAAAAATTAGTGACCAGCATGGACTGCCGTGATGCAAAAGAAGAGACAAAACTGTACTGGACGCTTTTATAAAATATGAATTTTTCCAGCTCGTATGAATATACATTAAAGTAATCCACTTGCTGTCCTCGCGACCGGTAGCCCTGCCGGGGCTTGGTAGCAGTCCCTTTCTCACATGAGTTTAACAAATGTAGAAGGTCGCGATACCCGTGTAAATGTCTAGCGCCAAAAAGGACAGACCTATCTTGTTTCGACTTGTAAAAACGATAATAAAACGACGACGACTAGCGGCAGAACAGGTGAATGGCAAGCAGGTCAACGGCGAGCTGGTGAATGACGAGCAGGTGAACGGCAATCAAGTGAACGGCGAGTAGGTGAACGGCAAGCAGGTAAATGGCGAGCTAGCGAACGGCGAGTTGGTGAAAAGCGAGTAGGTGAACGGCGAGCAGGTGAACGGCAGCGAGCAGGTGAACGACGGCGAGCAGGTAAATGACATTTGCTCATCTTCATTCTATTCTATGGTAATTTTATGAAGTCGATCAGAAGGTTTTGTTCCGCCCCGAGTCTTGTTTCGTCCGAAGTCTCCCGTCCCGTTCCATTCCATCCGGTTCTATCAAGCCCGTATCAATGGTGGTGAACTCAAGCACGAGTTGGCTTAAAAACAATCAAGACTGATGACGTCCTTACGTGACCAGGCAAATAAATCAGTCTAAAGTCCAACATAAAAGCAAGAGGACGTCAATTTGGGCGCGGTCAGCGTGATCCCGGCGCCGTTTGGCGAAGGTTCGATCAGGATCGTGCTTGCTTTTTCTCCTTCTCCGTCTTGTGCTCGCCTTCCGGCACATTCTTTGGAGTCAACAGGACTCCGAGGGGCGGTAGCCTGAGATCTTTGTCAGTCGTCGGGGTTTGGGATCCGGGCGACGCCCCGCATTCCTTCGAGGTATATAGACGACTCGCTCTTGTAATTTTGGAATGCTCTGGCTTTCCGGGACCTGGTAGGTAACTTGCCACCAGGAGAAGCAACGGCCTTGATTGCGGTTAAAGAGCGCCAAGCATTGCGCATGTATCGGATGACCTCAAGGTAGCCTGCAAAGCCAGTAGAAGAGTCGGGAAATTTTTTCTTGTGGCGCGGCTGGGGACGAGTCTCATGTCGTATGCTGAGGTCGAAGTTCACCTTTCTATTAATCGTGACCCTTCCGTCGCGTCTGATCGTAAGTTTCAATTGTTCGTCGGGGACGCGTGGGGTTTCCTGAAGGAATTGAACCGTTTGTGCGATTGCTTTGAAGTTAGCCTCCTACACGTCTCAATGTCAGGATTGATATTAATATTACAAGCGTAGAAGTGCTTTGTATTTGTATTATTAGCACCGATCACAAGTTACAGTATAAAGGAGGTCACGATGCAATGTTTTGCCTCTAATTATTTGTCCTCTCCTCTTGCTTATCATTCAGAAGTTTTCGCCACGCCGACTGACACCAGGTCTGTTGGCTTCATATTGGTGTACATGCTGAGAACCCAAATTCACAACAACATACATAACCAATTAGAGCCTCTTCAGATATCTAATATTGTGACGTAATCATCGGCTGTCGGATTAAGCTCCCACCAGAACATGACCTCGCATTTCAATCTGTCGACAGCGTGATCTTCAAAGACAATCATATTAACCAAGGGCGCCTTGCATTTCATACTTCCTTTTTTTTTTTTTTTTTTTTTCAGCTGCCTCGACATTCACCACTGGATAAAACCGGCTATGCAATCATTTAATTTAACTAAGTTGGACGAGTCATACGTATATTGAGACCAAGTGAGGGTCATGTGATGACAATATTTCGTCACATGGAAAGTAACAATTACATTGTTGCTATTTTTTCTATTTTTACTGAACAATAATTACATTGTGAATCGAGTAAGCTTTTATGAAATGAGTTTAATAGCCTCAACAAAAACATGAACTAGTTGATGTCGGCTAACATTCTACTATAAAAGGATGACCTTTACCTTGTTCATTTTCAATCTTTCGCGAAATGTTCTCCAAAACCATCACCGATTTGCTCAAATGCCAAATCTGCCTGGAAACCTTGACCGATCCGCGCCTTCTCCCATGTGGCCACAATTTCTGCGCCCGGTGCATCCTCCAGCTACGTCAATGGCATCCCTCGCGCCGTAATTGCGGCAACAGCTTTTCCGTCCGATGCCCCAACAATTGCGACCTGTACCTCATGACCGAAGGTGCGATCGAAAAGCTCCCCAAGAATTTTTCGCTCGGGCCTATCATCGATGCCATCAATGAAGTCGGCATATGCGTCACGCACGACGACGTGATGGGGTTCATAGATCTGAACAGCGGAAAGCTGTTCTGCCTGGGCTGCGTAAGTGCACAAGCGTACACCTCGTCGTCCAACATTGTGAGCCTTGATATGGCCGATGGAATTCTCAAGGGTAAATTAGCCGAAAAAATGGATCGTTCCGACGTCATGGTTAAGCAGCTACAATCCAAAAAAATTACCCTGAGCGAACTGGTGTCAGCGGCGGATGTTCACCAGCGTGCAACAAAGAAGGAGTTCGACGAACTGTTTGTCCAAATACAAATAGCGCTGGACATCAAACGCCGCCAGTACTTTCAGGCGCTTGAAAACAAGACTAAACTTTTTGAAGTGTATCGCCGGATCGAGGAGATGTCCAGTGTGTCTCAAAGGCTATGCGGAAGCGTCCGAAGAAGCACCGAAGTCCTCAACGTGCAACACAGTCGGAACGCATGGGCTCAGAAGGTTTCCTTCATCAAGCAACTCAACACCCTTCAGCTCGACCTCGAAAGGGACGTTAAAGTCGCCGAAAGCCTTGTCATTGAAGATACAAGCCAATGGAAAAGTTCCAATGACCTTGTCTTGGATAATTCGCACCTGCGTACAATCCGCAATTTACAAGAAGCACTTTTACAACTCAGCGACGAGAAGCAACCCCGCAACGAGAGACAACTCAGTGACGACAAGCAACCGCGCAGCGAGAAGCAACTCAGCGACGACAAGCAACCGCGCAACGAGAAGCAACTCAGCGACGAGAGTATCATTGCTAGTATTGGCTATGAAGTATATATAGAATAGTAGCTAAGTGATCTGTGAAGAAAATTGATTCAGTGGGCCGATAGTGAGATGTTGCGATAATCAAGTTGTCATGTTACTTTGTCAGTCGGATCTTTTTATGTGTATTCAATATAATCGTTTCAATACTTGAAAAAAACCACCCCAATGTTTGAAGGCGTAGTAAGCAGCAAGTAGATATTTGCTGACGAAAATACGCGATCTATATTCGTTAAAACCTGCAGATAATCAAACTCTGTTCCACAAGCAGATGCCCGAATCTTGAGTTTTACGAAATTTGACTGGCACTGGCATGCGACAGAGTCCGACGACAGAGAAACGTGCTCATGCATCTCGCATTTCTCACTTCCTTCAATATCATAAAGGACAAAATGTTCAACAGAATTATTTACCGTGCATCCACCTTGGCAGCAATCAGAGTGCTGATTGTGCTGTATTTTCCTTTTTCGCAAAGCAGGTAGTTGCCGGCCATGACCAAAAGATGGTTGGAAACTATTTCGTCAGGAGGCAAACGGATGCGTTCGGCTGGGTGATAAATTTTTTTCTTGTCTCACATTGCTTCCCGTCAGGGCTGCTACAGTTGACCTTGGCATCCGAACACTCGCGGCGGTCCAGGGTACCTCTGTTGAAGTCTAAAGATTAGAGGCCGAGCGAGGTTAACTTTGTTCTTTAATTTCTTGTAAACCAAAAAGGGGGAGGAGGGTGCGCTGCACGAAACCTCATTTCGCTAGCGATTCAGGTCCCGCGGCCCACGCCTACGGAGCCAAAACAGCGCCCACGAACCCGTAACTACGCCGACGGGCCTACAACTTTACTCGCGGAGCCGTAGTTGTGATCTATTACGTTGAGCGTAATTCATGTCCTTGACTTGCCTAACGAGATTGTAAATTTTCTCCTGTCTGTCGCGCATTTTGTATTGAAATTTGAGTTCTTGGTGACCGCCAGGGTTTACAAATCTTAATCTTCGACTTTTATTGAATAGCAAGTTATAGCAACTTTATTGTACACATAAACGGCATTTGTAATTATTAGGCTCTTTTCTAGCGTCAATCTTGAACGTCTCCGCTCATGCCTGATCACTGTCTGATTGTGCCTTCTTGCTGTCTGCTCGATCCCGCTCGCTCTCGGCTTGCCATTTCAGCGTGCCGTTTTTGTTTCGTGGAGCGACTTTGGTCGACTGGCATGGAGATAGGCGCCGAAGCTTCCTCGTCTAGATCGTCACCGAGCTCTATGTCTTCTTCATTGGTAATACTGATGACAGTTTATTTGTCAACGAGCACCCATTTATCCTGGCAATCATCGAAAGTACCAGCGTCGAGTTCGCTATAGAAGAAGAGCATGTTGCGTGCTTGGTTTTGATCGAAAGCATCGGAATTTTCGCCGATCGCCGTCATGTAGCACATCCTGTAAAAATCCGGCATAGATTTGGGCCACTAGAAATCTGAACCCATCTTCTCTGCAAAGCTACATTATTTGTTAACACACGGCATTTGTAACAAGGAATCTCTCTGCCCGCCCGGCGACGCCTCTGCCGTACTTTTTCAAGGTCTCGACGGTGATGGCTTCGTGGCGTTATTGGAGGAGATGGACATCTTGAAGTTGGAGGGAGGGGGTGTAAATTAAACAAGGCTGCGAAAGAGCCAACTTGGAACAACTCCTTTGAATCGAAAATGGGCTCAGAATCTTCAGCGATGACGTCACCCAGGTTTCATTCCGATTTACAGGATTGGCTTGATTTATTTCGTTTGTCTTCTGATGCTGTGAACAATATATACTGCTAAGAATATATGTACTATATATAACCTCATATATTGCGGTTCTAACCCTGTCATATTTACAATGCCAACCATCTGGAAGTCCGCCATCTCATTCAGATGGCATTAAAAAAGCAATTGGAAGCACAATCATTGCAGCAGTGGTCCTTGTTGGCACAATAAACCGTATCACAGTCCTTGCACACATTGCATGCGACGTGCTTACGGTTCTCACACGCTACGTTGTGGCAGCACTGGTCGTCGTTGTTGCAAGCAGTGTTGGAGCTCACCACGCATGGAGCACAGGAACCACAGGTGCCATACCCGCAACCGTAGCCGCCGTATGGAGCGCAGGCGCTATACCCACAGCCGTAGCCGATGCATGGTGCGTAAGCGCCATATCCATAGCCGTAAGATGGGGCAGAGGCACCGCATGCATCATACCTGCAGCCGTAGCCACCGTATGGAGCGCAGGTGCCGAAGTTGTTGTAGATACCGTAACCGTAAGGATTATCCCAACCATGGGAGATATCGCACCGCCTCTTGATCTCGCTATCGACACCGCGCTTGGCCTTCTTGTTGACTACGTTGAAGCAGTTTAGCATGTCGTCCTGGCAGCATGCGTCCTTGTTAGCGCAGTACGCGGTGTCGCAGTCCTTGCACACGTTGCACACGACATGCTTACAATTCTCGTACGCCACGTTGTGGCAGCACTGGTCGGCGCTGTTGCAAGCAGTATTGGAGCTCACTACACATGGGTCACAGGTACCACAGGTACCACAGGTACCACAACCGTAGGGGTACTCGTAGCCGTAGCCGCGGCGTGAAGCGCACCGTAAGGGTAGCCCCAACCGCAAGGGGTATCGCACCGCTTCTCAAGCTCGCCATCGGCACTGCGCTTGACCTTCTTGTTGACACTGTTGAAGCCGTGTAACTTGTCGTCCTGGCAGCACGCGTCCTTATTAGCGCAGTACGCGGTGTCACAATCCTTGCACACGTTGCACGCAACGTGCTTATGGTTCTCGTACGCCACGTTGTGGCAGTCCTGGTTCGCGGTGTTACATGCCGCATTGTAATTCCCTACACACGGAGCTGCGCACGCGCCGAGGTCACACTCCCGGTACCCACCGTATCCGCCGAGGCCCGCATACGGGTAGCCGTAGGCACCATTAAAGCCGAGTGCAGCGAGATCACGTTCTTGAGGTCCCGTGATGGGGTTAGGAATGGGATTGGCCGCACTGAGGTGGGCGAGGATAATTTGAGCAGCGAGGGCGAGGAGGGGGGCGGATTGCTTGACCATTTTTGCGTTTGGTTATGTGAGTTTGGTTAAGATGAGGTTGTGGTTACTTTGGTTGCGACAGTGAACTGAGGATTGTGAAGTGGTGCAGATATGCCATTTTATATGTTTCTTCCGACAAAGAGAACGCTCTCTGAAAAAACCGAGTAATTAATATATTCAATTAACACTATGCCTGCACACGAACAGCAGTGGTTTTATATCACCCACAATAAATCAGTTTTGGCGTATACAAACATTTATTACATTCTTTCGATAAACTGCAGTTATTTTAGAGCTATAGATATCGCGCTGATGCGCCAACATCCGGTCCTCACTGTTATTCGAGTTAAGGTAAAGGCAATGGACATTGTATTTGAACACATTGGAACCAGGTTCACCGTCATGTTTTCAGAGTGCAGGATTTTTTTTAAGGGGAGATTGGGCAAAATACCACCGTTCGTATACTTGGGATAGTTGGATACGACATTGGTTTTGATATACTGGATATCAATGTTGTAATGTCGCCACCGAGATTGAACATGGCAGGGTCGGTAGCTGACGTGTTTTAGCAACAAAATTGAAGTGTAAGGGCAATGTGTTCAGTTTCGCCATTTAGGTTTTTTAATTCCTCAGAAAATTGCAGTGGTTCCAAGTATTTGACAATTGTGTCTTTGAAAACTACATGTCTGTAACGATGGTGTCGCACGTATCCGGCTGTTCTTGGCCCACACTACAAGGCAGCGAATTCCCTTCGCAGCGCACCTATTTACAAATCCTGCTCATTCGATACATCGAGTATTATAAAATGACGCCAGGCTACCGGGAATCTCTTAACTATTACGTTCATTGCCTATATAATATACCACATTTTCTCATTAGGTCTGAAGCATCCCATTCTTACTCAGTGGTTTGAATCAACGTAGGCTTTGCTCATTCCAATATATATGCTTTATACCTCGGCAACCAATAATCGACTTCACCGTGGACTACTTATTAGTTTACGAGAAAGATATGAAGGTACCCGAGATTTGGCCGTCTTCTATCTTTTACTGGATCGCTGTGGATTCTAGAATCTTCAACCCGTATGAGTAGATTGTATTAACATTCA
>RBNI01006657.1:0-11110 GCA_003990745.1 Jimgerdemannia flammicorona | reverse complement strand
AAAAAGAGATAGAGTATTTGATGTAGAGGGGGAAATAGTTCATGGTATACAATAGATCTTGGGGTTGCTGAAGGAGTGGTGGAGGGGTCTGTGGAGTGAGGAGGAAGGGGGTGTCAATGCAGAGACAATTGGAGTCACTCTGGAGAACTGGGAGCCACTACAAGTGGGGGGTCTGAGGGATTTGATCCTATCAGTCCAAGAGGAGAAGATCCAGAGAGTACTTGTGGCAACTAAGCTTGGAACAGCATCAGGAGAGGATGGACTACCTTGGGACTTTTGGAAGAAGATAGCTAGAGTCCTGAGAGTATTGGGAGAGATGGCAGCTCTCTGTGACATCATTCTTCTGAATAGCCAGTGAGTGAGAGGGCAGGATCTAGGACTAGTAACTCTGTTGTCCAAGGACAAGGGAAGGAGGGAGGATTGGAAGAACTGGAGACCAATCATACTTCTGGATATAGACAGAAAGATAGTTACTAAGATGATTGTAGCAAGATTACAGAAGGTTGTCCAACAGGTGTTGAGTGAGGAGCAGCAGAGTTTAGTTAGAGGTAGACTTATCAGAGATAGGATGGCCTGGGTCTATAGCATCCTTGAAGGAGCATGGACAAGTAGATTAGATGGGAGACTAGTCTTCTTGGACTAGGAGAAGGCCTACAACAGGGTCCAGTAAGTGTGGTTAGGCAAGATGTTAGACAGAATAGGAGTTCCCCCACTCTGTTGGAGGGCAGTAAGGTGGCACTAATGTATAATGGTCACCATGGTCTGGCATTTCTCTTGGGGAGAGGAGTTCCTCAGGGGGATCCACTATTTCCTATTCTATATACCCTTTCACTAGAACCTTTGATGAATAGAATTCAGCAGAAAGTGGCAGGGCTCTTTATTTATGGTATGGTGTAGAAGGTAGGGGCCTTTGCAGATGACATAGTGGTTGGACTTGGATCAGTGGTAGATGTTGAGGCCCTTAAAGAGATGGTAGAATGGTATGAGGTATACTCTGGAGCAAAACTTAATTGGTATAAGTATGAGACAATGGTGTTGGGAAATGGGTTAGTGGGAGAGGATATCATTGGAACAATTGTTCCTGTGGGAGAGACAGTGAGATATCTGGGCATCTTCCTTTCAGTATATGGATCTATCTTACTATGAGTGTGGTGGGAGAGGAGGGTGGCCATCTGGGGGGAGACTCTTAGAGGCTGAGGAGATCACTACATCTCTCTGACAGACTGAGTATTGATTCTGAATATCTACTGGTTCTCTAAGCTATATTATATAGCCTATCACTTGGACTTCCCTGCTTAGGTAGTGAAGAGACCATCAAGTCACTACCACTCACATAACACAAACTTTGAAATATACTTTTGACTCATTTATTAGAGAAAGATACTAAGGTTATGGCAACCAACAAGTAAGCAGATGGACATACTAGATTGGGTGGATCTGGGGCCTTTGACTGGCAACATGTCAGACAAGAGTATGAGCTTAGAATGGGGTCTTTCAGTAGTCCAAGTGAGTAGGGTGGCTCAGGTAGTAGAAGTAGCACTGGTGGAGGGGCTGGAGGGCAGAAGGAGAGGAGCTTTATAGACATACTGAAGGCTGGACATTGGCTGGTCGGAGCTCATGGCAGGTAGACAGGTGGAAAGGAGAAGCAGAAAGAAGACAAAGTTGGAGGTGCTGGGTCTCAGCAGGTAGAAGGTAGGGCTAGTGGAGTAGCTACTGGGAGTAGAGATGGGACTACTAATAGTGGCATGACTGAGAATCTGGAAAAAAATCCAAATGTGACTATTGATAGTGTGGCTGAGCAGATGGGCCAAAAGAGGAAGGGGGACCTGGCTGATAGTGTGATGGGGCTGGCAGTGGCACTATTACTCAAGAAGTCAATCTTAGAGTTTGTAGTGATCTTGTGCTTCTGGGTCTTGGCTGTAATGGTAAGGATGGTTCTGGAGATTATCTTAGAGCAGATGGCTGGAGCTGTCTTGGTAAAGTTCCTGAAGGGACTGGAGGGAGTTGAAGTGGGTTTTGAGGAGGTAGGCCCACTGGAGGAAGCATTCAAATCTAGAGTAGCTGTTGGTAAGATAGTGGTCCCTATAGTGTGGTGTTTGAGATGAGACCCCAGGGTGGTTCAGTTGCTAGTGAAGGGGGTGCCTATAGTTATGAAGGTTGAGACTAGGAGAAGGGTAGAGGAGGTGATGGTGGAGTATAGCAATGTAGTTGATATCAGTTTCCAGATGTAGGAAGAGACCACTTTTAGGACAGAAGACATGGATATCTGAATTAGACTGGCTGAGAGAGAGGCTATAGGGAAGATGAGTGACTGGCCTTCAGTGATAATGTAGGGGGCTTTCATCTGTAAGGTGTTGAGAGTGAAAGAGAGTGAAGAGGAGGAGGAGAACTTGTTGGAGGCTCTGAAGGAGATGAGTGGAGCAGTAGAGCAGAGGGCAAAGGCCTGGAAGTTGTATGTAGAGTTAACACACTTGGAGATTATAGATGGAAAATATATTTGCACTGACAGGAGGTAGTGGGAGAGAGCTCAAGAGCATAAGAAGTAGCAAGAGCTATTGGTGAGCATAGAAGGAGGGGTGAAGACAAATTCTGGGGGCACTGAGAAGTCTGGGAGTATAGAGGTGAGTGTCTGGGCTAGTAAGAGAGGAGGAGGAGATGCAGAGGAGAGCCTGGATGGGGTTAGGAAGATGACACACAAAGACCCATTTGCTGATGGTATGTTTGAGGTCTGGGAGCCAGTCTTGGAAGACACTCCTCTTCTAGTCAGGTGTGGTCCTACTGTGAGGGGTTGGATAGCTGAGGATGAGCTGATGCAGGGTGCTCAGCAGGTATACTTTGGAGTTCCTGATATAGCAAAAGGAGGACAGGTAGTGGCAGTTGGCAAAGATGAGCTAGTGGATATCCCAGAGAAGGGGTGGGATGAGACTGCAAGTATTGAGACAGATACTATAATGCTGGATGCAGAAAGACCAGAGATGTCAGGAGGGAAGGAGGTGGGAAACCTGCTGTAGATGAGCTGAGTAATAGATAATATCACTGCTGAGGAGTTGGAGGATGTGGACCTATGAGTGATGAGTGAGGAGTATTGGGCACAGATTCTATATAGAAATAGAGTGGTAGAGGTACTGAAGGTGGAGGTGCTTACTATTTTTCTAGAGGAGGGATATGAGATTGATGTAAAGAGGAAGGCTGAGCTGGTAGCTGTTGCTGGTGAGCAGGCTGTCTACTGTTGGGCAGAGCAGCATAGTTCACAACTCTGGCAGGAGGCATACCTGGAGTATTGCATGGACTTTGAGAAAAAAGAGAATGGGGAGATGGCTGAACTTCTGGTTGGGCAGGAGGCAAAGATAGCTAAAGAGGAGGAACTGGTTACTGAATATAACTTGGACTTAGTGCAGAAGGGATTGAATGCAGATCTGTAGAGGATGAGTTTGATAATTAACATTATTCCTTATGAACAGTACAACTAATATTTTCTCTCTGAATATGAATGGGTTAAGGGAATCTGGGTGGTATAAGAACATTTTTACTTAGCTTAAGGGATTGGAGGCTGATCTTTTTCTACAGCAGAATGTATGGTGTGAGAATGAGGAGGATCAGGTAGAGTGGACTAGAGAATGGAGAGGAGCTATAGCTTAGATTGGCAAAGTGGTAATTCTGATGAGAAGGGGTAAAGGAGATTTGAGTAGAACCAGGAGTTGGGGAGACTGTTTGGTCTGGGGAGAATGGCATTGACCTGGGTGAGAGCCAGTAAGAGTGAGCTCTTGCTACTGCCCTACAGCTAGGGGTGAGCAGATTGTGTAGATTAGAAATCTTTTAGAGGAGGACATTCTCTTGGAGGAAGGAGTAGATGTTCTGGGAGGTGACTTTAATATGGTGCAGAATCTTCAGTTGGATAGAACAGATAGATGGAGGAGTGCAGGTAGGAGGAGTGGTTGTCTGGATGCTTGGGAGGAGTGGTGGTCTAGACACTTGGGAGGAGGTGGAGAACCCTAGTTTCTTAGGAGATATGGGCAGAACATAGTAGGGAGAAAAGCAGGTCTACACACACTGGGTGAATGGACTGGGTACAAGGATTGACTGAATTCTGACAGCTGAATGCTGGGGCATAGATGTCTAGAAGTCTCTAGAGGTAGAGTGGTGTCCATGGTCTAATCACTAAGGCCTATTGGGGTAGGGGCAGTATAATAACTCTCACTTCTACCCCTCTCTTATCCTTTGGATAATTAGGGAAGTGGACTATTACTTAGGGACTTAGTACACAATATATACCAAGAAGCCTTCAGTTTGAGGAAGCACTCACTTGTAAGTAGTTGTAGCGGTAGTGCCTTCTGTTTTAAAGGTCTTTCTCTAGTTTGCCTTCTATTTCAAAGATCTTGTTCTTTGCTGAATTCACCTTGGAATTTAGGTTCAATGGGTTTACTTAAGTCTTTGGGAATTTATATACTGGTCTCAGTTCTGGCAGAAGTTAGCTAGGCTTCTGGAGTTTAGTCAGAAACACTAGAGTTACTTAGGTATCATTACTCAGACTCAGGGGAATGTGTGTATGTGGGGGGAACTTGATTCTTATATCAAGGACTGAACTAAAACTACTTTATTTTGGATGGAAACTGGGGGGTATTTATACAAGTTGGTCTGTGATTTCTGACTAAGTATGAGTGACTAATTTGGTAACTATAGTGAGGTTTGTGATCATGACCTTTGTCAGGTGGTTTTTGGCAAAAATAACTTTGTGATCAGGACCTCAATTACTAGGCAATGATCAGCTACTATGGTAACTGTTGCTGTGGTGCTGATTGTTGGGGATAAGCTGGATATCATTTTTCATGTCATTTTCATATTGTTTATTTATTCATCACTCACTATTTATATGTTGTGCTCGATCGTATGATGATGTCATCACCGCTGAGTCACATGATCACTCGTCTCATCATGTCCTATCTGTTCACTTGCTCATTCATTCTATTACATCCTTTCCACCTTAGAAATCAATATCCTTGTTGATTTGAAAATTAAGAACCAGGGGAGAGAAAGGTGGAGAATCCTCCTCAGGGTTGTTGGCATCTTCTTCAGTAGCAGGGGGTGGGGTGGTTGCTGATGGCTCGCTGTTCAGAATGGAGAAATTAATGAGGTCTGCAAATGGTTCTTGCATTGGGATAGGTGCTGGTATAGGGGTTCTTCATCTGATGTGGTTGGGGCCATCCAAGTAGGGTTCTTGATCCTTATGCCTGAAAATATCCATTCAGATAGGTGGTCTTTCAAAAAGGTCAGAGAGGCCTTGGAGTCATTGGTCTGGGTTATCATTCAGGAGGGAGCTCCAGTGAGGCTCGATGTCAGTAGACTTGAGGGCAATCTAGGAGTTGGCTTCTTGGGTGACCTTGGTTTCTAGGGCATCAACCTTGAGGAAGAAGAAGTTCTGAAAGTCCTTCAGTTATATATAGTTGAGGTTGGGGATCGCAAAGGGTGCATGGTGCATAATTTGATAAACCTTCTTGACAAGTCTTTGTTCATGCCTGTCCAAGTGGGTCCAGTCAGAGACCTGGTCAGTGGGTAGGTCCTTTGCCCATTGGAGGAGTTGATGGCCAATTTCATATTCATGCCAGATCTCTAGGTGGCTGGTGGTAAGATAGGCCCTTTCAATAAGTTTATGGTGGTCAAGGATATACTGTCTTAGGTCTGAGCTGGAGAGGTTAAGGGCCTCTGAGTGGTGGTTCCTTTCCTGGATAGCAACCTAGATATATCCAAAGAGGCGGTCAACCTGACTTGGGAGGGGTCAGCTATGGCAGGCAGTTTGGCAGTGGATAGTAGGTATTCTTGTCTTATCTTTTCTTTGTTGGGAGAGGGGGATGAGAGTTGTGGGGTATTCTTGCCTTGGGTATTTATACTTATTCACCTATCTGGTGTGACTTCCTTTGGTCATGCTTTCCAACAAAATGTGTGACCTATTACTGTAAGTGGGGCATGTACTGGTCACATGAGAAAATCCTGATTCCAAAGATATCGTTACTTGTAGTTATAGTTACACAGGGTTAATAGGTCTTGGTCCTCTTTTTTTTTATCTGGTTGGTACATTTGTGAGGACTGGCCATCCTTGTCTAGGGCGAGGGCTCCCATTGTCATGGCTGGGGGTTTAAACCTCTCAGAAATAGACTTTTCTTGTAATCTGAGACAATTCCTAGTAACAATATCTGTCATATGAATGGACTTAGACTGGTTTCAACATTGTCAGCTTTCCTAAGTTTTACATGAAGTGTCTGTCATCATCTAGTGGAGATGATACAGATGGTGTGAAATGGAGTTGTTCAAATGCGTTTTGCTGTACTATGCTAGATTGTCCTTTGCTCAGGTATCTTCTTGTTGGTTATCCATGGCATTCCTTTTTTGCAATGTTCTGTATTATATGTTTCTGGATAAAATATATAGTATCCTTCTGCTCACTATGTACTCCAATACTTAGAGCTGTAGTTCCTTCCTTTGCTGGGGGGTGAGTGTTTCCATGTAGTCCTGGAGGGCTTCACATGCATTCTCTTGGGTGTTGATCATAGTTCAGGAAAAAAGGAGTCTTCTTTATAGAGGTTTGTTGACTGTTATTGTAGGCAAACTCAGCATGGGCAAGGTACTTATTCTAATCATTTTGCTTGTAATAGCAGAAGATACTAAGCATCTGTTTGAGAGTCCTATTGGTTTGCTCAGTTTGACCATCAGTCTGAGGGTAGTAGGCAGTAGAGAACTTCAGCTTGGTTCCATGGAGGGAGAAGAATGCCTTCTAGAAGTTGCTTGTGAATTTGACATCTCAGTCAGATACAATAGTACTGGGTGTACTATATAGCCTGAATACTTGATTGAGAAAAATCTCAGCAATCTCTGGTACTGTAGTGGTGATCTTGGTGGGTACAAAATGGGCTTGTTTACTTTGGTGGTCCATGAATACCACAATGGCATCCCATCCTGCCTTGGTCTTGGAGAGTTGGACAATGAAGTCCATTGCAATCTGATCTCAGTTGTGGCTCAGGATAGGCAAGGGTTGCAGGAGTCCTGCTGGTAGCTTGTTACCTTTGTCATATCTTACATGAGGCCATAAAGTCTTTGATGTCCTTGGTCATCTTTGGCCAGTAGAACTCTCTTGAGAGGAGGTTGTAGGTCTTTTAGAAACCAAAGTGTCCTACTGCAGAAGTATCATAGAGTTCCTGCATGATCTTGAGTCACAGAGAATCATTGTTGGGTACAATCACTCTGTCATAGTCCCTGTAGATAAGTCCATTATGGTAAGTGAATCTCTTGGCCATTTGCCTCATGGGTTCTGGGACCTCAGCCTCTGGGTCTTGGCAGAATTGAAGGAATTTCATCAGGGGGCTGTCTTGCTGATAGCCATCCTTGATCATCTGGGTGAGGTCTCCAATTACCTCGACCATGAAGATAAGTTCATCTTCCATGTACCTGGAGAAACCATCAGCCACATAATTGGTTTTGCCTGGGATATACTTGATTTCCATATCAAAGTTGGTAATGATTTCTATCCAGTAGGCTTGTCTGTGGGTCAGCATGGGCTGTGTATGAATATACCACAGGGCATATTGATTAGTATAGGCCACAAATGGTTGTCCTAGGAGGAAATGACACCATTCCTAGAGTGCAGTAACAATGGCCAGGAGTTCCTTCTCATGGGTGGTATACCGGGTCTCAGCTAGCTTGAGCTTCTGGGAAAGGTAGGCCACTGGACAGTCTTCTTGGCTAAGCACTACTCCAATAGCAATGTCAGAGGCATCTGTGGTCAGGGTGAATAGTCTGGTAGGGTCAGGTGCAATTAGCACTGGGGTCTCAGTAAGGAGTCTCTTGAGATGGTCCATAGTCAAGATGTATTCAAGGGTCTATTCAGCTTTGATGTTCACTCCTTTGCAGGCCAGGCTGGTCAATAGAGCTGCAATAGCAGAGTATCCTTGGATAAACCTTTGGTAATAACCGACAATACCCAGAAAGTGCTGGAGTAGCTTGAGAGTAATGGGGATAGGGATATCCTTAAGGGCTGATACCTTTTGGGGGTCCACATTGATACCTTCAGTAGAGATGATGTGTTCTAGGTACTTGATCTAGTCTTGATAGAATCTACACTTGCTCATCTTGGCATAGAGCTGGTGTTCTCGCAGAAAGGTCAGTACTTGTCTGAGATGGGTGTAATATAGCTCTACTATTTTGCTGTAGATTAGTATATCATCAATATACACAAGGACACAGATGTTGAGGAGTGGTCCAAAGATATCATTTATCAGATACTGGAATGTTGCTGGTGTATTGGTCAAACCCAAAGGCATTACTTGGAACTGGTAGTGTCCAAACCATGTTTGGAAAGCTGTCTTCTCAATGTCCTTCTCATCAATGAGAATTTGGTGGTAGCCATTTCACAAGTCCAGTAGAGAAAAGGTCTTAGCCTTGAAGATTTGGTATAGCAACTTGTCAATCTTAGACAAGGTATACCAGTTCTTGATGGTGATCTTATTGAGGGCTCTGTAGTTAATACACATTCGCAGAGAGCCATCCTTCTTCTTGACAAATAGAATAGGTGCTCCAAATGGAGAGCAGCTGGGTTCAATGTATTCTTGGGCCAGTAATTTGGTCAACTCATCCTTAATAGTCTTGAGTTCAGGTTGGGCCAGTTGGTAGATACTCTTATATAGGGGTTCAGATCCTGGAATGAGGTCAATTCCATGTTGGATTTGGCGCTTAGGTGGGAGTCCTTGGGGGTCTTGGAATACATCTTGAAATTCTTCAAACAGTTCTTGAGCTTCTGTTGGGATTGGGCTACTTGTAGCTTCAGTGACTTCTTGTATCATACAGATGAAGTAGGTGTTTCTTTTTTTTCGAGAGTCTCTTCATTTGAATGGCAGAGATGATTTCGATTCTCTGGTAGTTGGTACCTTCCTGGGGTGTCAGAGTGATCTTTCTACCTTCATGGGTCAGATTAACCTCATTGGTTCTCCAGTTGATGTCTGGGTTGTGCTGGGTCAACCAGGCTTTTCCTAAGATAATATCTTGTTCTGGGAGGTTTACAATACTGAAGTCCAACTTCTCTTAATATTTGCCAATCTTGAGCAAGAGATCTTCACAGATCTTGGTCAGTGGTACAGTTTTACCATCACCAAAGGTAACACTTCTTTTCTCAGTAGTAGGTCTGCTTTGGGCTCCAATTCTCTTGGCAGTCTTGGTGCTGATATAGTTTCCAGTAGCACTACTTTCAAGCAAGACATTGACATTCTGTCTGTGGACTTGGCCTGTGAACTTGATGCAACTGTCCTCCTTCTTGATAGTATTGAGCTCTTCATCCTCATTATTATTGTTCCAATTGCTGTTAGTCTCCTCAAATTCAGTTTCTCCCCATTCTTCACAAGAAGGGTTGTCTTGTTTGGGTTTCTCAGTCTGTTGAGCTTGATGCTTCTCAGATTGAATTTTGAAAACTTTGGAGAGGTATGTATGGCATTCACCAACATGTTCTATATAGTACATTTGAATAGAATGAGGGCATTGTCCACATGGTACATAACTATCTACAATTCTCTAATACCAGTTTTCATCATCTTCCTTTATGGTAGTGACCTTTTGACTGAGAGATTTGTTGGTAGATCCAAACCCTTTCTTGCCACGGTCTGTCTGAGAGAGTTCAGGGACTTCTTCAATGGTGAGATCTTGACAGATTTCTTCAATGATTGCTTAGGCAATCCTTTAGCCTGTTTTGACTTCAAATGATGTGTCTCCAAAATTTCGCAAGATGACCTAGATTTCGCTAGTAAATTCTTAATCAACTACTCCACCTCCTAGCCCAATGTTGAACTCTTTGGCTAGGCTGCTTCGCTCAGTAAGGTGGATATATGTTCCTTTAGGAGCTTGCATTGTAATTCCTGTTCGTACTATAGCATTAGTGCTTGATGGAATGGTGAGGTCTTGACTGCTGTAGAGGTCATATCCAGCATCGGTTGGGTGGGCCTTCATGAGTAGTACTCCAAATGAGTCAATTCGAATCAAATCCGGATTCAATTCATCACATGATGGTTTGATCCGAATCTCAAATCCGAAGCCATCCAAATCAACTCAGATTAATCCGAATCGCCCCATCCAAATCACCCCATCCGAATCACCCATCCGAACCACCCCAATCTGAATCACTCAATCCGAATCACTCAATCCAAATCACTCAATCTGAATCACTCAATCTGAATCACTCAATCCGAATCCTCCAATTCAAATCCTCCAATTCAAATCCTCCAATTCGAATCCTCCAATCTGAATCTGAATCCGAATCCTTCAACCGAATCCTCCAATCCAAATCCTCCACATGACTCATATGCTAGATGCGTCCACAATACAATACACACACAATACACACACATGCATATGCAAACACGCAAACACACATGTCGACAGATCAGTCTTCAACAGTTCACAGTACCGATGATGCTTCAAGTCAAACATCTCTGATAGCTCCACACCTTCTATGCAATCCTTGTTCCAAAATCTGGCAACATTGTGCTAAGATAGGAGATGATGTTGTTTGTAATTATTGCAGGTAAAAAATTAAGATGCACCTATTGACTCGTTTGACACACACATGATATTGTTTCATCCACCCCCATAAACTGCACCAGCCAGAAGTTCAAAATGCTTGGTGGTACGATCTCGAACATGAATCGACACATAAAAGACAAGCACTCTGACAAAATCAAAAAGAACACGGAGACAAATAAAATCGATATCCAAGCTGTGGTGGGTACGTTTATCCGATTGCCCAACCATTTCTGTACCAACAACGCCGTTTAATCAAAAATATTTAGCCATACTCTTCAGCAGAATTTCGAAATCGGCTCATTCGCTGGATTGTGTGCACAGACCAGCCATTCACAACCATCGAGAGTGATCAATTGCATAGCATCTTTGGCCTCCTCAAGCATGATTTATATTTGCCAAGTGCCGATACTATTCGCAAAGATATCCTGGAGGCCTATAGAAAGGAGCATGACAATCTCTGCCAGACACTTTAGGTAAAATAAAGGCAGCACTGTGACCTTTGCAAGCTGAATTATATAAAAGAGCTCACCAAATTAACCTTACATTCAATAAGCAG
>RBNI01006656.1:0-11111 GCA_003990745.1 Jimgerdemannia flammicorona | reverse complement strand
TTTTTGTCGTCTTTGTTCTTGAACATTGGGGGTGAAGCGATGAATGTTGAAATTGGTCTGTGACAGAAAACCCTGTCACAGCACTAACTATAAGTTATATACAAAATTTATAGCCATAATAGCGTATACTTAAAGAAAAGATCATAATTATAGAGCCCATGTCAGTGCATTCACCATTTCGCAGCTAGTTGTAGAGTATCAAATGGCGCATGGGAGACAGTAGGACAAAATTAAAGGATCATCAATTTGGCAGGTTTCTTTTCAAGCCATTAAATTTAGCTTCATAATCAGAGTTCTATATCGGAGTATACTCTGATCTTGGCTTGATTAGTATCTCATGGACTAATTATTGCAGTATCAGATTAGTATCAGATCCAATGTGCTATGACCACGCCGTTTTGGCTAGTCGCTGGCGGTCAGCATGCTTGTCCACACGGGTTAGAGCACGAGAAGCACTATGTCAAACTCTAAGGTGTGGAACGTGTTTGGCCACCCACTTGTGTTTTATTTATCTTGTGGAGAATAAAAAAAAAAAAAAAAAAGGGAGGGAGCGTATCCATGTCCACTTCTTGACTTATCGGGTTCATACACCCCATTTCGTTTCACATCCGCCGTTGACTCACTCACTTCACTCCCTCTCTCGCCGTTTGATGAGGATGTTCAAGTAAGCAACGATCATCTCCCCTATCTTGTCCCTCGATTTTTCTAAAATCAACCATGACTTTCCTCAGTACCTCCTCTCAAACTGCACCCGGCGACATTTAATTGAGATTGTAGGCGCTGAGCTTGAGACCGTCGCGGTGGATTGAGGCACCACCCGTAGCGACGGACTAATGGAAGGGTCAGAAAAAATAAACTAGTAAGTATCAATATTGAAGAGAAACGATGTGTAGACCGTAAATGTCGCAAAGGTACTTACGACTAAAATTTGTGCCTATGCCGTTGCTTTGTCGTCATCATTTAGCGGGGAATATTAAAGTTACGAAACTAATCGACGGCATAGAAAATAAGAAAGATCATTACCGCACCAACTCACCTAAACGGCAACCAGGTGTATCCGGCGACGACCTTTCTGATGTCGTGCTCGCCACCTCTGCGGATCATTGAGGGCTGAGGCCAGTAAACGCCACCGCGGATCAGGACATTCTCGTAATCCAGCCCTAGTAAAATTTACATATATAGATCTATTGTTACAACCAATTTGATAGCATGAACTATCAGAGAATGCATATGGTGCAAAACACATGCCAAATCAAACGCCATCTTTATCCTTATTGGCCATGGTAGCGAAATGTTCTTCACGTCCCAGAAGTCGTGCATATTCCCCTCTCTGCAAACTCCAGGACAATTTTGTATTGCGTTTGCATATGAATATAAATATATATATATTCATAGGTGTCGATAATAGATCTCTTTCTAAAATAACACCGAAAAGATGACTTCTTTTAATACCACATAATCTGCATGCACCCGTATGCTGCTGCACAGAGTGCTGGGCTTCTGCACCTCGTCGGATCATTTGCACCTATCGGTTACAGGTTCCGAACATTTTACCACTTCAGGTGGCTGCAAGTCTGGCATTGTGATTGCAATGCCGCGGTTTTCGGAACGGAACACTAGTTGCTAATTGGTTGGCCTCCCGTTCCGCATGGTTGCTGACATCTGGAATGTTGTCGACTTTGATCACGCTTAAGAATATATTTATGGATGAACCAGTTGGTCCTGGCTGCATCCAGCCTGTCAGCACGAGCATTTTTTTTTTTTTTTTTTTCAGATTTTGCTCACACTGTTGTTTCAACTTCCGGAGTGTTGAAGGCTTGCCCGGCTTGATAGTAAATTTGGACGTTTAGTTCACAATCCAAGTTTCGATTGAAGGACCGTACTACACGATGAAGGACATGGAGAACTTGGCATTAACGGTTTTTCAGATGCGACATAGGTTTTTATCGTAGGCTAGCACATTTGCGTTGTTTCATTTTTATTGGTCTGTGTTGCATGCACACTCGGAGCCCCACAGTTTTATTCATACATTGATTGGCTGAATATAAAGACTGCTTTCTGAAAATTACCCCATAAGCGTGGTATTTGTATTTGCCACTCCCGCCAATTTCACGGTGCCACCTGGAAACGTGACCGAGCAAGCCACCGTCCTTGTCACAAACATTCGGACTCAGCCACGCGTTTCACGCACCACTGCAGCGTACACACCATGGTCCTGTATTTCACCAGCAATGGTACGGTGCTTGAAAATAAACAACACCTCGTTTTCTTGCTTGTAGAGTGGAAGGTCTTACACCATTCATCTGTCCCCCAGTTGTCAACCCGCCCGCCACTATCTACATGGGCAAGGACAAGTTCGAAAGTGAGTGTTGGGTCGAAGGTGACTGGATGCGTGCGCTGGAAAGTTCCATTGAAGTTTGTCGATATGGCTTGCTTTACGATCCTGACTAATTTGGCATCGTTTGTGGAATGCATAATAGACGAGGATCTTATCAAGTATGGGTTCCCCGAGGACGTTTGGTAAGCGCCATTTGCCCATTGTCATCCTCTAGAACCGTTAATCATTTTGGAATTTTCCCTACACTAACTTAACCTTCCAACATCCCCCATTATCTAGGGTACGCCACTTTATCCGAAATATTATCCTCCTCCCAAAGCTCTAAACGCCCTCTACGCCACTTTCAATCTCACGGATACCCTGTGCATCTCCCCCCACACCTCGCACCCGCAGTTTCACGTTGATAAGCTCTCAAGCGCCCACGTCTACCTCCGCCTCCAGCCGGGCCAGGATTGGGCCGAGATCCCCGAAGAGCTGCTCGTGGATTGCGCGCAATTAGTCAAGTCGAACAGTATCGATGGTAGGTCTCAGGACGCCGTGGGACTCTGTTGTGCACGACGGTGGCATGTTGAACCAGTTGGGGTTTCCAAACACGCACATATAATACCAATTTGATAGGAATAGCTGGCCTTTTTAAAAATTTTCACCTCTCACGTGCCAGGCAACAAGAAAAACAACATAGCGATTGTTTACACGCCGTGGGACAACCTCAAGAAGACGGCAGGGATGGAAACGGGGCAGGTGTCGTTCCACAAACTGGATAAGGTGGGTTCAGGTTGGATACTGGGCAGATCGATGGCGAGGCTATTCGTGGCTTGATTGTGAACGTGGTCAATCGGCTGTAACAACGAATAATTTGCCGTACTTAACATTGGATAGGGCGCCGGAAATATAGAGAGTTATTATGTATTACCGGCTGCTTTCCTCACATTGGTATATTTCTCGTGGTAATAACAATAGGTCAAACGCATCCACGTCGAGACACGCGTCAACGCGATTGTGAACCGCCTCAACAAGACCAAGGAGGAGCGCGAGCCCGACTTGGCGGCGGAAAAATTGGCGCGGGACAAGAAGGACCGACTCCAGAGCCGGCAGGCGGAGTTCAGCAAGGTGGGTTGGAGGTGGAAAGTGCGGTCATGGATGGCGAGATGGTTTGTCTTGAATCACATATTACGCGAAGCGTTTTCCCTAATTCGATTTCTTTTCGCACTGTGTTCCGTGGGTCGTGGTGGATGAACGTTTTAGCGGGCGGAGGAGGAGAGACAGGCCGAGCAGAAGCGGAAGGCGAAGAAGCAGGTGGATGATTTCTTCAGTGAGATTAACATGAAGAGCAATTGGCGGGACAAGGAGGTGGAGAATGTGGCAGAGTACGAGGAGGATTTCATGTAACATGGATGGCGTAAATGGGCGACAATAGGGTGTGTGTAGTGACGGCAGCGTAATACACATAATTTTTGTGGTGGACAGAAATACAAGGAATGTTCCACGCATCGACCACGCATCGGCCACGCTTTCACGTCAACAGGGTAATGAGGTCGCACGGACTTAAACATTGAGTTAGACATCGCACCCGTGCATCTGGGTGGTGACGTCACTCAGGGTAGAGGACGTTTCTGTGGTTCACTTTCCGCAGCTCACTCGAAATTGACCATCATTGAAACAACTCCGCACTCCGCTTCCGTCGCTCCAGACACAACCACCACCACCCACCGTCACAATCAAACTCTTCCTTCCATCCACCTCATCACCTCCCACCCCGCCGCTATGACCACGGACTACGACCGCCCCACTGGCCCTGGCCCGGCACTACACCACCCGCAGAACCCGATCAACAAGCAGCCGTATCGTCCGAACGGCAACCAGGGTCCGCAGGCATTCGCCTCGAACCCCCCCCCTTTTCCCAATAATACCCAGCCCTTTGTGTCAAACTACCCCGACAACGGCGCCCCGCAGTCCGTGATAAATGCCGGCCAGTTCATAGCCCAGAACGCGAATCCGGCCGGTCCAGCTCAGATCACCCAGACCCAGCTCGGTGGTACCGTGCAAGGAACCGTGCTGAACTCTGACGGTGGGAGGATTTTGTGCGTCGCGGACGTGAGAGGTGAGTTCGAAGAGATTAGGATGAGGTGAAGAACAAAATCTAGGTGGTATGGGAAGATGAAAGTGTGGTTGGTGCACATCGAGCGCGGGATTGAACGCGGGGAGGTTTTGGACGAGTGGTGGGAACGATCTTCGATGCTTGTTGACACGCGACGGTCCTCATTGTGATTCTCTCCAAGCCCCCGGCCTCATCTCGTCATTCGAGCTGGCCAACGCTTTCTTACCTCGAGTTCGGTTGGCAAGTGCAAGTTTCCGATCGTTAACGCCCAGGTCGGGCAGTTAGAACCTTGGAGAGGGCCAGTTATTGCTTGTCATCTATCTCACTATATAGTTTGCAGCGATGACTACCTCTCAACTCCGTAGACATCTGGCAGGCCCCGTTCCTCGTATACCACGTTTAAAAATCGTCCTTGAAATGCCATCGGCACCACGCCGCTTTTCATGCCCTACTTTCAATCCTACTAAAGTCGCGCGAATCAAACGCTAATACCTATCCGCTCTTTCAACCACCACCCACCCTCCTTCACCCCAACTCGCAGGTAATATCTCTCAACTGAACCAGCTCGCAGAAGAGACCAACGCGAAATATATCATCCACACCGGCGATTTTGGGTTCTATGGTAAACCGTCGGAAATATGGAGGGTGATGGGGAAGGGAAGGTTGTGGTCGCACGGTGGTTGGCTCCGGGGGCGGTTGTGGGATTCTGTTAATTGGGTCGGTTGCTCATTTGCTTGTTTCGAAAACGCCTTCGCCCCCGTCCCTTTGCTACGAAATCCTTCGATCTGACCCATTTCTCGCGTACGTACAGAACGCGAGAGTTTAGAAAGAATCAGCGACAGGTAAATATCCACCCACCTCTCACCTACTTCCCACCCACTTCCCTCCCATGCACCCTATCTACCTTACTTTTACCTGCGCTAACCGTTCCCACTCCCGACTCAACCTCCTCAGGACCCTAAAACACCTCGTTCAGTACAGCACTCTTATCCCTCCGCACGTCCGCTCACGGCTCAACACGTCTCCTCCTGAATATGTCCGTCGCACGATCCAGCAATCCCCTGTACCTTACCTCTCGGAGTTCCCCTCCTACCTCACGGGAGAGAAGCGCCTCAACGTACCCGTCTACACCGTCTGGGGCGCCTGCGAAGACGTGGTCGTGCTCGAGAGGTTCCGCTCCGGAGAGTACATTGTGCATAACCTTCATGTCCTGGATGAGGCCACCACCGGGCTGATCGATGTTGGAGGCGTTAGCCTGAGGCTGTTTGGATTGGGCGGTGCTGTTGTGCAGCATAAACTGTTTGATAATGGCGAGGGCGTTGATACCATTGCAGGAGGGGCGGGGACCATGTGGACGACCGCGTTGCAGATTGGAGAGTTGGTCGAGACGGCGCAGAACGTGAGTAGGGGGCTTTTTTATATTTATTTTATTTTTTCGGGTTGTTTTACTTGCTTAGTCTCTTGGGAAGGAGAAAGGGTGGCGTTGTTGTTGTATTGACTATTTTACCATATTTTTGGTTGGATTTTGACACCGGTTGCCACTAATTTTGTCATGGACATCATGTTGGTGAAGTTTTGGGTTCCTATCCGTCAAAAATATTTGTTCACCATCGTTCACATCTATGCATTCCACGATTTCTCAGGTCTACGACGCGTCTGAAACCCGTGTCTTGGTCACGCATGCCAGCCCTGGCCGCGAAGGACTGTTGGCGCAGCTGGCGCTGATCTTGAGGGTGCGTTTTATGGAATTTGTTTTGGCTTACTTAAGGCTGACGAAAAGGGGGGTTTTTTTTTGTTTGTTTGTTGGAAATAGGTACTATAGGTTGGCTTGGTATTCAAATATTATATTTTATTTACTTTTATGAATATTAATATATATTATAATTCCCTCCTCTCCTACCGCCTATAGGCCGATTTCACCATCTCCGCGGGCCTCCATTTCCGCTATGGTATCTCATACAACGAGTTCTCGGTGCAGGCCGACCAGGAACATTACCGTAACCGCCTGTTGCAGAGCCAGAAGGGCTTCATGCAGATGTGGGATACTATTAAAGAACAGGTGGAGAACTACGTCGAGTAGGTTTTCGGGAATTGTTTTGGGGAGGTAGCGTGTTCAAATAGGCGGAATTTTTTTTGTGAATGAGGGGTGGGTGGGCGAGGGTGGCGCGGTACCGGGGGAGTTTGAATACCAGAATTACCAAATTTCTTTTATATATAAATTTTTGGGCATAGGTCAGGAAAAGGAGCGAAATATATATGTATATATCAAATTCCTGCAAGTTCGCTAATTTTCTTTGCATCTCGCGCCATCCCTTCCGCCCAGCGACCGCCAAAACGTCCTCCTCCAGAACGCCCTCACCGTGGTCAACCGGCTCCCCCCCTCGATCCGGGACCCGAACGCTCCCGAGATCCCGACGCTCCTAGCCCCTTCGGACAAAGACGAGCAAGCTTTCAAGAATATGTGGAACTTCAACCTCCCCGACGCGGCCTTTGGGTGGCTTGTCCTTGAAGTAGCCCATGGACGCGTCAGCGCTGAGTCCAAAGCGCAAGGATTCAACTTCTCGTACCGCCGGTCAACCGTCCAGGTCTCGCAGGCTCCCACGGGCCCTGTGCAGATGTCATCACCGCAATCGCAGCACCAGCAGCAACAGCAACCAAACGCCGCCCGGCGTCAGCAGCAGCAACAGCAGCAGCAACAGCTGCCGCAGCAGCCGCAGCCGCAGCAGCAGCAGCAGCAGCAGCAACGCCAGGACAACAACGAGAGTCTGCGCCACCACCAGCAGCAACAGCTGCACCAAGGCGGACACGATAACCAACACTCGCTCGTGAGCGACAGGGACGACGATGGGGCTTCCGGGTGGGATACACCGAACGCGAACGGGCAGAGCGATTGGAGTGAGGCTACAGCCCAGGAGCAGCAGCAGCAGGGAGGATGGAAAGATACCGCAAGCAGTCAGAGGGGTAAACAGCAGAGGAGGCAGAGTATGGTGAGTTGATCGGCTTTTTTCTTCTTTTTTTATGTTGGGAAAGCGCCTAGGAGATCGGGGAAGAGGGCCTTACGCAATATAGTCGTGATGAATGAAGTGCGTAGCTTTATGGCTGTTGTTACACGAGAAATATGATTACGTCCTTTCTTGTGCTGGTCTGACACGTTTGATCATCTTTTTTTCGCAGAGGAGCCCATACTCGGCATACGTCGGTGGAATGCAATCTGGCACGGTCAGTGAGGAGGAAATCAGGGACTTCTTTGGCCGCGATAATGTAAGTTTGAGGGTTCAGGGGTGCTTTTGGTTTGGGAAGGCTGGGGGTTTCTTTTCCAAATGCGTTTGCGAATTTACAAATACACCGACACGCAAAGTAAAGAAGAAATAGAGAGAATAACATATCGTTACCGAATGACGTCATTCATCCAGATCACCAACGTCCGCTTCCCCGTCGACTATAATACTGGTGAAAAGAGGGCGCACTGTTACGTTGACTTCACAAACGAAGATACGCTGGAGGCCGGCCTGTCGCGCAACGGTTCGGAGCTGAAAAGTTTCAAGCTCACCATCAACCGACCAAATCCGCCTTACGAATCCGGACGTGGGCGGGGCAACCGCGGCGGGCGCGGCGGACGCGGCGCGTTCCACGGAGCGTACCGCGGTGGTGCTGGCGGTGCCGGCGGTGCCGGCGGTGCCGGCCCGTCGTCAGGCCCCTCCGGCTCCGCCACCCCACAAGGAGGGGGCGGTGCGGACTTCTGAAATGAGGCTGCGGTGAAACCCACGGGGAAGCGGGTTGCGACCATCGTTGAGGTCGTGACCACTGATGGTGAGAGGTGGAGGAAGATTGAGGTGCTCTGAATGGGTTCGGGGTCTTGCCGCAGATTCGAAATTGGAGGGTATGATGTGGTGTGTGCGTTGTTGTTGGACGAATGCTTGTCAATCGATGACCGGTCGGATTTGGATTCCACTTTCATGCAGGGCGACGGCGTTTGTTCATGAGCGTTGTCGTGGGTAGACCGGCGTCGCTACAGACTCAGGTTTGGCTTTGCGAGTCTCAGTTCCTGGTCCATAAATATTCCTGCATTTTGTTCTTGTTCTCTTGTTCTTTGCTTCTTTGCTATATAGTTCATCCTTGCGATCACGACATGCACCAAGAATTCATTGTGGCGCATGATTCTATCTGCTCCCCCTTTTTTTCTTTTTCTTCCTTTCTTCCTTGTTCTTTTTTGCATCATTGATATTCTACTAGTTTTTACGATATGGCTATCATTAGAGACCATCGTGATTTTTGTTTTCTTTGTCGCTCTTGTGTTTTATGTTTTAGGGTATAATCGTTGCTTGTTCATCATTTTGGTTCTGCGTCTTTTTTCTGTTTTGGATTGAAAGGGGGGTTTTCGTGCCATCCGTGACCTTTTCGGGGTTCTCGTTTCATCGCCCTTCGGTTGCTTCGCCCTTTTGGTGCCCCCTCTTGCTCACATCTTTCGCGTCCAAAAAAAAAAAAGGAAAAAAAAAAAGAAAAAAGAGCATCTCCCGGACCACCTGCTCTTCTCTCCACACGCTATCCTCGTCGAGGTTTTTTGTTTGCGGTAACATGTAATTTCATAACCGAAATCTGCTCCTCTTTTTCCTCTCTGTTCCCTGATCACACCACATCTGATTGTTTCCTCTTTACTTCATTCTGGCGGCACATATTATTACGGCATAGCTAAATGTTCTTGTGATTTGGCTCATATTATCCATATTAGATTTTTTTCCTTTTTTTTTTTGGGAGGGAGAGAGGGAGAGGGGCGGCGGCTGTCTCAGGTGTTCGCATGGAAGAATTAAAGGACACATTTGGATGGTATATGTGGGGGCGGGGGTGCGAATTGGGATTTCTGTTATGTGCGCGGGCGTGGTTACAGACATGCTAATATTTTCTGTTCGGCGAGAATATTGTGACATGTGATCCGAATTAGGAACAAGAATCAGGGGACAGACATTTGATCGCGGTATATACTGTATATACTTGAATCCAATTCCCAAAATATAGTTACCAGTCACCCGATCTATATACATAGTAGGTAAATTTATATAGATCGAAAGGAAACTTACACATTGTGGAAATGACTCACAGGAAAAGAAGTCATAACTTAGCCATCATAGCTAGCAAAACTGTATAAATAACCCAGTATCTAGAGTGAATAAACCTCAGGTTAAAAGAGTTTGAGCTAGTCTGATAATGAGACCTTCAGACAGATACCACCTGTGACTCTGAGGAGTCAAGAAGAGATATGGAAATCCGCTGTACTTCCCAGGTTAAGCGTCCGCTACGTTACAATATATAAGCCGGTTTGGTGGCCTTTGTCACATTTGTTTTGTCGATTGTATGAAGTCTGCCTAAAAAAGAATGCAAAACTGTGTTCCCAACGAAAAAAAAAAAAAAAGGAAACTCTTCTTTTAAACCTCTATACATTGAAGGGCCGTCCTTTGTAGGGCCCCCCGGTGATTTGGCTAGATGGACACAGTTTGGCGGGGTGTGTTTTCGTTGGGCATACTATCTTTTCGGTGCGGAAAACTCGGGATACCTTTTGTAACTCCACGGGAGGGACTGTGGAAACCCTCCACGAATATCGTGGTCTACTGGTGTTCATTATATGTAAGTCAAATCGTATGTACATACGAATGAAGCAAGAAACGGGTAAAGAATTTTTTTTTTCTTAGCTAGAAAGGTAGATTTTAGGGCTATTTTGATGGATGTGTGATTTCATGTGCCGTTTTGCTCCACCCAGTAGAAACCATGTCCCGAAAACTAGTGCCACCGCTCAACCCCCCAAACCGCGCGAACCACCTTTCTATATTCCAATCCCAATCACATTGCAGTGTCAGTGAGTGGGTAGCTCGATGGGTGGGTCGTCTTGGTTATGGGAAGGACGGGCAGCGCTGCATGGGAGAGGCCCACATCCATCAGTTATCTCCGGCGTTGTTGTAAACCCTCTTTTCTATTTTCAGAACAAATTGAACTCTGAATAAATAAAATAAAATAAAATAAACCGACAGGCATCGTCGTCCGAACCACGAATGAATTGACACGCGATACCAATTGCTTGCGTCCACAGACGAGTTTTCATCGACCGTCGACCCCTACTGGACCATCCCACTGTTGAGCGGACCAGCGAACAGTTGCTCTCATTTACGATCTCCGTAACCCAACTCGACCCGTGGTTCGGTTTAGTATATATAGACTTGCCATGGGAAAATGCAGAGTAATTGGCTCGATTTGCTGAAAGGGATTGATCCAGCTTTGGTTAACAAGCCATGCTGGAGTGTGATAATTCGTCGGTACTGTGGGGTCACGTGCATAATCATTACTAGTCGATGATCCTATAGACCAATTTCGAATCTGCCCACGGGCACAAGCAGATGTTTTCACTGGCATTCATAGTGATGTTGCTCAGATTTTTAGGGCGAACTTGATAACGGAGCAAAGAGTCTGCTTGAACGATGAATCAATAGTTTGCATGATTGTCGGCGTTTTTCTCTGGCGTGGTCATTACGTCTGCAACATAACTTCCCCGCGAATCTGATACCATCAACGCCCATGAAGCAATGCGACATTATGACATCATACGTAGCCATTGCGTCGTTCCTTTGAGGACCATATAATTCACGCTTTTTTTTCACTTTACTCTTACACCCATTCCTCTTCAAAAAA
>RBNI01006655.1:0-11113 GCA_003990745.1 Jimgerdemannia flammicorona | reverse complement strand
ATTATAGGTAATTTATTATCAACTTTGTTAAGATTGCTCCTGCCTTTACTCAACTGACCAAGTATGGTAAAAAAGAATGATAACTCTGGACTATAAAGCAAGTAAAGAACTTCAATAATCTTGTTAAATAGAGACCCAAATAAGATACAGCCTTCCAAGCCTTGAAAGATACTCTGATAACTACTCCAGTACTTCAAGTAGCCAATCCAGCCCTACTATATAAAGTTATTACTAATATCTCTGACCTAGCTCTTGGAACAATACTCATATAAGAAGAATACTCTGCGGCCTATTATTCTTGCAAGTTCAATAATGCTGAAATCAACTATATAATCCATAAGAAGGAAATATTTTCCATTATAGATACTCTAATCAAATAGCATCTATATCTTAAAGGAGCACACTTCACTATATTAATAGACTATAAGTTATTGATCAATATCAAGATCCAGACTACTCTTTCCCAAAAGCAAACAAGATAGATGAAAGTCCTCACCAATTTTGACTATTGTGACAAACCAGGATATACCATCTGAATTATACCTTAGCCAGATGATGCGAACAATTAGCCAGATGATATGAATACCCAGCATAGTAACTAGCAACCATTGCTGCATAAACTATATAAATAGCCATACTACCAGATAAGGTATATCTGTGTAGGACCTACACACCTGTGCTGGACCTGCATACTTGTACTGGACCTGTACAACTTGCCATAGATAGCAAATCTATAGTTAGCCGCATAGCAACCAGATAGCAACCACAATGTATAAATTATCTCAGAGATAAGAGTGAATAAACCTCAGTCTGAATTGAAGTGCAAACCAAAGAAGCCTCTAAAGATTGAAGCATTGGTCCCCTTATTCCACTCCAGTCCACTTTCTAATACAAAGCTGATTTGCTGCCAAGTTCGAGGAAGAACTTCGCTGCCTTTTGAAGAAACCTGCCACTTAAGGAACAAGCCACATTATTGGTTTGCTTGTCAGATAAGCCTGAAGATTTTCACCCTTTCCGCCATATTCCCAGAGAGCCCACCTTTCTTACCACAAGCCAGTTTCTGATACAACTTCGCAGTGGAGCCAGTCTATGATGTAACCCCATGCAAACGAAGCCAGTCTTTGATGTAACTTTGCAAAGAGACCCTTTCCCAAAGAATGCCACCAGTTGTTCATATTCCCAGAAGAGCCCGATCCAGAGGAACTCATGTCATCTGAGTTGTTCTCAGTTAAAGCTGCTCTTTTTTTTTAAGAAGCCCACTGATTCAGAAGAATCCACATCATCTGCTGTTTTCAAGTTATCCACATTCCCAGAAAACCTGCCCCATCCGAGTTATTTGTTGTTCCCAGTGAGTCTGAGTTATTGAATTATCCATTGCCAGTATAATTCCCAGTAAGAAGAATCTGCACCATCTTCTATTCCCAAACTGCTGCTTTTGGAGAATCCATACCAAATTGAGTTATCCACCTTTCCAGTTGACCTGCATAAGGAAATCCATTTGTGCTACATAAGATTGTCATGCAGAAATTGCATAAGGAAAACCACTAAATTGCCAGACCATCATGCACAGGGAGATCATCGCGCTATACAGAAATCACCCATTACTCAAGAAGGAAACTACTCATGCTACACACAAATTCTGCCATTCCCAGAAGGAAACCCATTTACACAAATCACCGCTATACCCAGAGAACTGTCCCAATAAGGAAATCTGCATAAATTGACTGCCATACGAACTGAGGAACCACTGTTGTATTCAGATTGACTATTATACCACTAAACACCAAGGACCTCAGGAATCTTAGAATATTTTATTGCTTTTGACAAAGTAACTAGGGGCTCAAGCCAAACTACATCAACCCCCAACCTTGTAATTTGCCACTATTGAGCTGGGCATATTACATTTGGGGGCTCAACTGGGAAGATTTCAAAATCGATGTGACTTTTCAGCTCACAAAGAACCCATAGTCAAACTCAATACATTTGACCCAACACCAATCTCTGCTACCACAGGAGAACCAGTTATCACCAGCATCTAGACAGAAAGAGAAGTAATTACTTCAAGACTTGCTAATTACCCAGCATCAGAAGGATCCCAACCAGAATCAGAAGGCAGTACAGCCCGAAATCCCCAACCAGATCAACCAGACAATACAGACAGCCCTGCTAGAGATTTTGGAGAACTTGCACAAGAATTAGAAGATCTTATCACATGAACCCAATACTTTACAGCCAGACACCCCACACCAGTCCTGCCAATATCACCTATAGAACCCCTACCACAACCCCTTGCAGAACCGGAAATAGCTCCTACAAGAATACCTAGGCCTATTCCACTCCATCCAAGGACCAGAACACCATCCTCAAGATACCCAAGCACCCCTATCTCAAGTGACAGTTTAGAAAGTGAATCAGAATCAGAATCCGAACTTGAACCAGAATCAGTAGAAAGTGATGACAAAATGGCCACCTCATTACCAACCTTTGCAGGATACTCAGAGAAAGACCCCAGAGAATTCCTTGATGGAATTGAAGGAATTACAGCTTTGAGGAATCTCTCAGATGAAAGAAAAATCGCCATCTACAAAGCTCAGCTCAGAGAACCAGCCAGAGGAATTTTCCATTGAACAGCAAACAACTGAGATTCCAAACTAGCAAGACAGATACAAGCAGTAATGTCTGATGAGCTAGAATACAAGGCCATGGTCCACTGGCTCATTGAAAAATATGCAGGAAACGAAACCCACCACAAGGCTCAGGAATCCATCATGGGGATGAAGATGAATCTTGGAGAATCACCCAGAGCCTTCTTCACAAGAATCCAGAAGAGAATGCATTCTGCCGGGTTCAATGCCACCAACCAAGACATTATAGATCCAATGATCTTCATGAATGGAATTCCCCCAAATATTGCTCAGCATATCTGTACCCTAGGCATCAGAAGGTCCGAGGAATAAGTAGATGCAGCCCAAGGATACTTTGATGTCAGACAAGAAACATCTAGAGTGATCATGACAGAAAAGAAGAGAAGAAAGACATCCTGGTCAAAGCCCTACAAGGACTCCTTCAAGGACAAGAAAGATCTGAAGAAAGAAGGCCAGCCAAAGAGGGAAAGAAGGACAGAAGTGAAATCCAAGACCTTAGCTCCAAGTTGAACCAGTTGGTTGGACAGATTGAAAAACTCACCATGCATGAAAATCGGAGCTACCAGGACAACAGAACATACCCATCACAGAGGAGCCAAGGTTATCCACCAAGAGATAACAGGAATTACCAGCAAGAAGAAAGAAGGTGCCATGCCCGAGACAGAGCCCAAGTACAATGCTTCCACTGTGGACAACTCAGACACTATGCCACTGAATGTGATAACAAAAGAAGTGACCGAAGGGACTCAGAACCACTGAACCGAAGGAATGACACTCAGTACAAGAAAACTGAAGCCCATCCTGTTGAAGATTTCGAGGAAGCAAGCAATAGTGAAGACTACAGTGACCTAGACTTATACCCTACCAAGGTTAGCACCTGAAAAACAGTCTACCTAGCAGAGAAAAGGAAGAGACCTGTAGGAAGGCCATCCAGAAATGTCAGCAGAAGAATGATCCAGGAAGAAGATGAAGAGCATGAGGAGGAACAGGTAGAAACACCTCTCTGAACTCCCTCACCATTTGTGCCCAAAACAAATGAGCCACCACCAGAAGATGAAGAAATGAAACAAGAAGAATGGGAACCTATACCCCTGAAGCCTAAGAAGAAGTACACTCCAAAGACCATGCCTAGAGACATTTACAATGAAGCCTGGCAGAAGATTCAAGAAGCTAAGATAGAAGTCCCTCTCTTGCAGTTCTTGCAACTGACACCAGCTGGAGTCCAAAACAAATTGCTGAGAACCACCAGGTCTAGCACTGGCCAAGTTCCAATCCTACAGCAAGAATCAGCATCCATCCCTGTCCAAGCAGCTGAAAGACATGTCAGCACCTACTTACATAGAGATATTAGAGGACAAAAAGCAAAAATCCTCATAGACATAGGAGTAGCTGTCTGTATCATTGCCAAATGATTTCTAGATACACTCTAATGGCCCATTGATGGACCATCCAACCTCAGCATCATAGTAGCAGATGGAGCCTGAACTCAACCCCTTGGAGAAGTATGAAATATCACTATCTCTCTTGGACACATTCAGTTCTCCATCTCCAAAGCTGTTGTCACTGAAGCTGTCACCTATGACATGATTCTTGGCACTAACTGAATGAAGGAAATGAATGCAGTTGTTGATATTGGCCAACAAGTACTCAAGTTCGACTATTGGGGCAAGAAGTACAGAGTAAAGGTGACCAGCTATGAACAATCAAAGAAGAAAAAAAAGGTCACTATTCAGGAAGAGTATGCCAGCAGTGAAGAATCTACTATAGAAGAAGAGGAAGAATCCAAAGATGGAAATGATCCCAGACTCAATCCTCGAATCAACCTGGTGGATGACAGACTGGAAGACAATGTGTGGGCTAAGAACACCATCCCTATCACTATTGGAGCCATTGCAGGAGAAATCAAAGGATGCCCTATATGCCTCAAGAGACACAGGTGTCCTGAGCACTCCTCCAAGATTATGGGAACAAGAAAATCGCCTGGCACAACCTGCCCAGAGTGCAGAAGAAAGAAGAAGAAATGCAGACATATCCCAGAAACACCTGCAACCAAAGCTGCAGAAGTACAAGCGATTTGGGGTCAAGAATCATCCAAGGAGGAAGAAACTAGTGACCAAGAAGTCCCTGAACAAGAAGCACATAAAGAGGAAGAAGTCCCTGAACTCATCCCCTGGGATGACCCTTGCTGGACACTACCCAAAGACAATGACCCTTGGAATATAGAAGAAGGACCCAGTACAATCACCATTATTCCCAAGAAAGAGACTCATCAAGAGAAAGCTTTTCAGCTAGGAAGATGTCCACACCAAATGGTCTTCCACTCTCCCTGAGACTACTGCTATCAGTGTCATCTGTTGGACCAACAAGAAAGACAGAGACCCTAGAGACCAGAACCCCCAACTACTCTTGCACAATCTACCACCTTTCAAGAAGTCACCACAAGGTTACAAAGTCGATTTAGGGGACAAGGCTTCTTCACATAAACAGAAATATACTCCTTATCTATCCTTCCCCCAATCTATGATCAAGATGGGTACCGATTTCCAAGACAACAAGAGATAAATAGCCAGGAACATCATTTTCAGGCAATGGGATATTGCAACCATGGGAGATATCCTGACTGCTGAGACTGCAGACATCAGAAGATTCACCTCAGTCATGATGTTATAGTGCATACTTTGTAGAAAGGAGATAACCAAAGCCAGATTTGAAAAAGCCAGACCAAGAAGCCAGGAAGAAGAATCCTCAAGATCTACAATTTGGGAGAAGATATCCTAGCTCTCATCAGATATGCTACCCACCAGGGATGGGCAGAAGATGCTGCCAACTTCATGGAAGCCCTAGACCCTACAGGAAGAAGGGGAATTAATTACCTCCGAGACCCTTCTACTGGAGCCAGATGGCCACACCTCAACCTCAGAGCTTAGAGGCTCTCTGCTAGTGGAGCTTCAGCCCTAGGATAGCCCGAACTCAGCAAGGATATTGCCCAGTATGCCCTGCTGCACCCAAAGGCCAAACCCCTGACCAAAGCCCACCCAGAAGATGTAGGATATGATCTTCACAACCTGGAGGATGAATCTATCAAGCCTGGAAAAACCTTCATAGTCAGAACTGAACTTGCCATGCAGCCACCCCAAGGAGCTTATATTCAACTGACCTCAAGGTCCGGACTTGCCAGACAAGGGATAACTGTGGAAGGAGGAACCATTGACCCTGGATATACAGGCAAAATCAAGGTTATCCTACACAACAGCAGTGCAGTATAGTACCAAATCATTAGAGGACAGAAGATTGCCCAAGCAGTCTTCATGAAGGTCAAGACCCCACAGTTACAGGAAGTCTCTGAACTAACTGAAGGAATAAGACAAGCAAAGGGATTTGGAAGTTCAGACAGAAAGGAGGTACATCTCCTTCAAGTCAACCACCTCAAGAGGAATGTTCCCCAGCAAGTGTTCCAACAATCAGTCAGACTGCACAAGAATCTTATTCTGGAGCCTGGAGAACAAACTACCTTTGAAATCTTTGCACCACCCGACCCCAGAAACCTCTTCTTTGAATCCAAGGAAGATATCCCACACCTGGACATAGAAGGACACACATTCCCTGACAAGATGAATCCAGTACACTTCCAAGGAACCAACCAAAGTTGGGAGACCATCATCCTGCCAAAAGGAACCATCATAGGACATCTGGTGCCTTTTCTCAACCAAACTCATAGGGAAGTTTATGAACTAAACCTATCAGGAAATGACAAAAGGTCCCAGAAGAAAGGAAAGGCCCCTCTGCGACCGAGGAGATAGTGAAGCCTTCCACCAACATTGGAGAAGAATTGACACCTCAACAATAGCAACAACTAGTAGAATTACTCAATAAATATCAAAATATCTTCACCACCAATTATGGCAACCTGCCATACAATCCATCATATCACCATAGCATAAATACAGAAAATACAACACCCATCTGGCAGAAACCCTATAGAATACCCCATCACTTGAAAACATTTGAAAAGGAGCATATTCAAGAACTCTTAGACAATAGAGTTATCTGACCTTCTATCAGCCCCTGGGCCAGTCCTATACTTATTGTACTAAAGAAAGGAGGATGGAGACTCTGTGTGGATTACAGAAAACTCAATTCAGTCACTGAAAAGGATGTCTATCCTTTGCCCAGAATCAATGACCTTTTGGATCAGCTACAAGATGCCAGATACTTCTGCAGTATGGACCTCTTCGCAGGATTCCATGAGATCCCATGGACCCCAAAGACATTCAAAAGACAGCCTTCCTTACTCTAGAAAAACTATTCGAGTACCTTCAAATGTCCTTTGGACTTTGCAATGCACCCCCCACCTTCCAGAGGATGATGAATTCAGTCTATGCACCTTTGATTTACCACTGCCTGATTATATACATGGATGATTCCAATATCTATTCAGCAAATTTCGAAGAACACCTGCACTACCTAGAGGAATTCTTCAAGCTTATCTGCAAAAACCACTTGTAACTAAATGCTAAGAAATGCTACTTCGGGAAACAGAAACTCAAATTCCTGGGATTCATAGTCTCAAAAGAAGGAACCCATGCAGACCCAAAGAAAACCAAGAAGATCAACAATTGGCCAGTACCCAAGACCCCAAAGGAGACACTATCATTTCTGATACTAGTATCCTATTACAGAAGGTTTATCAAGAACTTTGCTCAAATCGCTGCCCCAATCCGGATCCTTCTCAAGAAAGGAGTACCATTCAAATGGACAGAATCACAAGAAAAAGCCTTCAAGGAACTCAAAAATCGCATGACTACAGCACCAATCCTTGTCCGCCCCAATCTACAGAAGCCATTCATCTTGTATATAGATGCCTCTAAAGATGGCCTCGGAGCAGTTCTGGCCCAGGAAGGACCTGATCAACAGCACCATGTGATAGCTTATGTAAGCAGAGCTACCAATCAGCAGCAAATGAACTATGGTAGCACCAAACTGGAATGCCTTGCATTCATATGGGCAGTCACCTTATTCAAGCATTACCTCATTGGAAAAAGGTTCACCCTGATCACAGACCATACAGCCCTCAAATGGTTATTCAACCACAAGGAACCCCCAGGAATCCTAGTCTGCTGGATCCTTATCCTTCAGGATTACAAAATCACCATCATCCACAAAGTAGGGAAAGCTCACAACAATGTTGATGTACTTTCCTGCCAGCCCCAATGAACCAGAAGAAGGGTGTCTCAAGGAACTACACCCTAAAGGAAGCTCCTCAGACCATCAAGGCACAAGAAGACCTCATTCAAAAAGAACATCAGAAAGCCCATCAAGGACAGACAAGCACAGAGGACAAGATTCGAAAACTGTATCAACATTGGCCTCACCTCAGAACTCAAGTCCGAGACATCATCCAGAAATGTGACACTTGCCAGAAGTACCAAGGAAAGAAGAACCATCAAGCCCCTTTGCAACTGATTCCCCCATCCACTCACATCTTTCAGAGATGGGGAGTAGATGTAATTGGACCTCTACCAGTTACACCAAAAAGAAACAAATACATCCTTATATTTGTGGAATACCTGACCAAGTGGCCCAAGGCTTTCCCAATAGAAATCACAGATGCCTTAACCATTGTAGACCTCCTCCATGAACTCACACTCAGATATGGACCCCCAGAAGAACTCATCTCTGACCAAGGCATAGAATTTATCAACAACATAATCACAAGTTATGCCCGAATTCACAAGATCCACCTCAAAAGGACCACATCATACCACTCTCAGACCAATGGCATGACAGAGAGAATGAACCAGACCATCAAGAAAGGACTTGCCTAAGTCAATTCTACTAATTGGGACCTCTGCTTACCTGAGATCCTATGGGAAATTTGGAATATCTGTGCCACCTCCACCAAACAAAAGCCATTTGAAATGATGTTTGCCAAGAGAACCAGAACTGCTGACTATGAGAATCTTGGAGATCTCCTCAAGAAGGCAGAACAGTTACTCAATCAAGCCTGAGGACAGATTATCACAGCCCAAGAAAGACAAAAGAAGTACTATAACCAAAAACAGAAGGATCAGGAGATCAAAATTGGAGATCAAGTACTAGTTTGGAGAGGCATGATTGAAACAAATTTTGCTGCCAAACTGGAACCCAAATGGGAAGGACCTTATCTTGTACACAATATCAGAGGAACCAGCATCTATTTAAGAAGCATGGATGGATGAACCCTCAGAACACCAGTATACATCAACCATCTCAAGATATACCTTTCCCCATATCATGAATCAGAGAGTTGACAACCACCTTCAGAATCTTATCCTCAGCTCATTTCAATCACTGCCAGTCCCCCTACCCCAATTCCAAGAAGTCAATGGGAACACTCTCCAGAGGATCCAGATTCATCAAGAGAATCTTGTCCTGGCCAGACAATTGCTACAGGTCCATCAACTTCAGGCCCACTATGCAATTGGAGAACAATTGCAGAACCTCCTAGTCCCAGAACAAACATATATTAGAAATACCACAGGACTATCAAGAAGAGATATTACTGCTGCCGACAGGCTCTACACCCTCTACAAGCGAAACCCTGCAGCTCTGATGCAAGTACAATTCTCCTGATATGATACATAAGGAATGAACCTAGCCACCTACCTGAGCATTATCAATGCTGTTGAGATCTTATTCCCAGAAGAAGAAGAGGAACCCTTGGAATGGAGTGACTATGGTACAGATAATGAAGATGATGGAACAGGTATTGATGCAGAAGATGCTTACCCACACTGGAACAATGACTAAAAGATAGTCTGGAGACAGACCATCCTTTAGTAAGGGCTGATGTGACAAACCAGGACATACCACCTGAATTATACCTTAGCCAGATGATATGAACAATTAGCCAAATGACGTGAACACCCAGTATAGTAACCAGCAACCATTGCTGCAGAAACTGTATAAATAGCCAGACTACCAGATAAGGTATATCTGTGCAGGACCTGCATATCTGTGCCAGACCTGCACACTTGTGCTGGACCTGCACAACTTGCCATAGATAGCAAATCTATAGTTAGCTGCATAGCAACCAGATAGCAACCACAATGTATAAATTACCCCAGAGATAAGAGTGAATAAACCTCAGTCCAAATTGAAGTGCAAACCAAAGAAGCCTCTAAAGATTGAAGCATTGGTCCCCTTAGTCCACTCTGGTCCACTTTCTGATACAAAGCTGATTTGCCACCAAGTTCAAGGAAGAACTTCGCTACCTTTTGAAGAAACCCGCCACTTAAGGAACAAGCTGTGTTATTGGTTCGCTTGCCAGATAAGCCTGAAGATTTTCGCTCTTTCCCCCATATTTCCAGAGAGCCCGCCTTTCTTGCCACAAGTCAGTTTCTGATGCAACTTCGCAGTGGAGCCAGTCTATGATGTAACCCCATGCAAACAAAGCCAGTCTTTGATGTAACTTTGCCAAGAGACCCTTTCCCAAAGAATGCTGCCAGTTGTTCATATTTCCAGAAGAGCCCAATCTGGAGGAACTCATGCCATCCGAGTTATTCCCAGTTGAAGCCACCCTTTTTTTTTAAGAAGCCTGCTGATTCAGAAGAATCCATGTCATCCACCGTTTTCAAGTTATCTGCATTCCAAGAAAACCCGCACCATCTGAGTTATTTGTTGTTCCCAGTGAGCCTGAGTTATTGAATTACCCGCCACCAGTATAATTCCCAGTAAGAAGAATCTATGCCATCTTCTATTCCCAAACTGCTACTTTTGGAGAATCCATACCAAATCGAGTTATCCACCAGATCACTGCCTTCCCAGTTGATCCACATAAGGAAATCCATTCATGCTACACAAGATCGTCATGCAGAAATTACATAAGGAAACCCACTAAATTGCCAGACCATTATGCACAAGGAGATCATCATGCTACACAGAAATCACCTGTTACTCAAGAAGGAAACCACTCGCACTACACACAAATTCTGCCATTCCTAGAAGGAAACCCATTCACACAAATCGCTACTACACCCAGAGAACTATCTCAATAAGGAAATCTGCATAAATTGACTGCCATGCGAACTGAGGAACCACTGTTGTATTCAGATTGACTATTATACTACTAAACACCAAGGACCTCAGGAATCTTAGAACATTTTGTTGCTTTTGACAAAGTAACTAGGGGCTCAAGCCAAACTACATCAACCCCCAACCTTGTAATTTGCCTCTATTGAGCCAGGCATATTACACTATGAAATCCAATATTATCTTAGTAAAAAAAAACATTATTGCCAATATAATCTCCAGACTGCTAATTAAAGAAATCATATTATCTCTCCTCTTGATTACTAACTCTATCATAGAACAAATCATTACAGTATACACTGATAATAAGAAAGACTCTGAGAAATCCTGAGCATGATATCAATAAGTACTCTCAGTATCATCAATATTAATTAAAGGACAATAGTATCTATTATAAA
>RBNI01006654.1:0-11113 GCA_003990745.1 Jimgerdemannia flammicorona | reverse complement strand
CACAGTAGCAGTAATCAACAAGAACCACCAATCCCAAAATAGCTTAAAGACTTACCACAAACAAAATGCCTGCTGCCTACTAAACCTCAAGGTCAAGGAATCATCAAGGCATCTTAGTTGAGAAAAGGATATTCCAAGACATTAGAAGAGCCATGAGGACTCACTCAAGAAGGACTCCTAGTGTCAACCTGGGTACTGCAGATTCCTATCACTTTATCCTCTACTGCTGTGAAATGGAAATAAGGATCACCATTACTACCAAATGCCTTCAAATGTAGCAGGAGTATGAAATAGGAAACCTCCTCTGCTGGGAGTTCCCTCAGGCTAGCCCTCAAGAGCTACAAGATGCCACTCCCATGGACATATGTGAGATAAGAATAGCTAAGAAGATCCATCAAATCTTCAGGCATATACTATGGTTGATCCCCAACTTGGAGTATGTTAGAGTCTCAGATTTCAGAGACCTGTCATCCTGCTGTATCAATATACTAGAAGCCAGGGTGGCTACAGAAGCCCAGTCCACTATCATCCTCAATAGTGATGAAGTAGAAGACTTCTGGCACCCAATCCTTCAGGACAATCCAGACCAATTCCTGCAAGAATTGATCTCAGTATTCCAAGACCCAAGCATTCAGATTAGACCTCCCCAAGACCCCACATTTGTCCCCTATTTTGTGGAAGAGAACCTCATAGACTGGAGAGCTCCAGATCTCCTTATTCCTACTACCGCTGAATATGATGATGTCATTGGTGATGACATCATCCTGTGTGACATCGAAGTATGTGAAAATGACGAATTTGTGGATCTCATCTCCTTCAATGATGATGAGGATGAAGCTCTCATGATCTTAAATATTCTGCTCTAAGTCTCTTGTTATGTTACACTGAATAATGCCAGCACTGGCATTCTGAGATGATGTAGAATTATTCCAGTACCAGTATTTGATGTAATACTGAATAATACCAGTACCGGTATTCTGATATGACACCAAATTATACCAGCATCCTGAACCTGTACAACCATCAGTGCTGACCCTAGAACTTAGTAGTTTTAGTTATTGGAATTTATATTTAGCTTTATATCTTAGCAACTATTAAATTATATTTTGTATAAATATCCCTCTTATTTCCTCTGAAATAAAGTCAGTCAAGTTCACTTATACACACTTCCTTGCAAGTAATCTAAGAGATAACAAGACAGTTAAAGATAAGAATTTTGAAGACTATAAGATCTTGGGAAGGCACTCTAATAAGAACTTACTTATAACAAACTTGAGTTAGTCTAAGAGATATACCTTGAAGAGAATCTGGCATATTTGAAGGACTCAGTGACCACTACATGACAACTTGGTACCCATTGGCTGGTAATTCAAGATGAATCCCTCAATTTTAAGCTGAAAAACAAACAATCCCCACAACAACTACCCTGACTACAAGAGTTACCCCTGCAAGAATTCAAGATAAGATGAAAATGCATCCCCCCACATTCTATGAATATACTACTGAAGAGTCAATCCTGACCTTCATTGAAGACTTTGAACAATTTACTGCTATATGAGCCCTTAGTGTAGATGCTCAATTGGCCCTTCTACCAGTCAGCCTCAGAGGACCTGCCAGAGATAAGTTCAATACAGCCACCATTACTGATGCTAGTGCAGCCAACCTTGTCAACATGAAGGCCTTCCTCAGAACAATATACTATACTGAAGAAATCAAGCAAGCTCTCAAAGATCAACTCAATACTATCTGCCAGAGACTTAGTGAAGATCCCAACTCATTCTATATCTGAATCTGCTATCAGATTATCTTGGCTGGCTATAATGACTGCCTCAAGAAATAAATAGCAGATTCAACCTTCCTCAAAGGAGTTCACCCTAAAACTGCCCTAGAAATCCAGTCTACCCCAGCTGCACTGACCCTTGATCAGAAAGTGGTCTTTGTACAGAGATATTGGACTGCCAGACACTCTGCTGAACACTCAATGGAGAAAATAACTGACATCAAGATGGAGCCATCAAAGCCAACTAGTATCATATCTGTCATAGTTGTAAACAGACAACCAATCCCACCTACCTCCAAGACAGCCAAAGCTGACCCAGTGGAGGAACTCACCAAGCAGTTTGCCAAGATGACTGCACACTTTGGTGATGTTGTTAGAGAAGTCCAAAGTACCAACAGGAGACCAGTGTAGAGATTTGTAGCTACTACAGAAGAATGCAATATCACATGCTTCAGATATAGAGAAGAAGGCCACTATGCAAAGAATTGTATAACTGAAACAAGATACAAAGCCCAATCAAGCAATACTAGCAGAACCAGAGAACAAACTAATACAATAGTCATCGAGGAGATTGGTGACACTGATAATGAAGAATACTATGAGGAGCTCAAATTCTACCCTGCTACTGAAGGTATCAGAACCCAGTCCAAGCCCTATGACAAGAAGAGCAACAGCAAGCCAGTTGGAAGATCAAAGAAGACCCCAGCTGTCACTATTCAAAGTAAGACCCAACCCAAGGAGATTGATCAAGACATAGAGTTAGATGACTGCCAAGAATCAAGAGTACAAGATTGTAGAAGCTCACAATGCACAGGAAGAATTCAAGAACTCAGGTGAAGAATCTGAAGACTAGCACAAGACATCAGCTTATACCCCATGTCAGATTGAAGACTGTATCTTTGATGCCATCATTGATACCGGTGCTGGAGGATGCCTTATGAGCAAGAAGGTAATTGACCACCTAGGCTGGGACATTGAAGAGTCTACCAAGATGGTCTATGTTATAGTAGATAATACACAAGCTACCCCTCTTGGCAAAATCTGAGAAGTCCCCATCAAGATAGGAGGAGCTACCATCTCAGTAGACATAATTGTTATAAGTACCACCAACTATGATATCCTCATTGGCAACCAATGACTTCACAAGGTCAAGGCCATCATTGACCTCAATGCCCAGAAGATGCAGATCAACTATAGAGGAAAAAAGGTACAAGTCTCTATCAATGTCCACAAAGGAGTTCTACCAGACATAGAGGAAGGAGATGAAGAAGACACAGAGGTCTTCATGCACTTGGTGAATAAGAATAAGAACAAGACACCCAAGCTCACAGATGAGCAGTGGTATAACAAGATCATCAATGGCTATGCCCCTCAAGGAAGATGCCTCCATAGTACTAGGATGTACTGCTCTGAACACCTGAATGACTACTGGTCCTATATCAGTGAAGTTAGGAAAATCCACCAACAGAAATACGAGCAAGAAGCCACTAAAGCAAAAAGGAAAGCTGAAGAAGATGACCAGCCCTCAGAGCTTCAAGCTGACAGTGACGATGAGGAGGAATAAGAATCAGACATCACCCTCAAAGTCAAGAAGTTTCACCCCAAAGCCAGGATCCCAGAATACAAGACTGAAGAAGCCATAGGAATAGACCTTGCCAGCATTCAAGATACTACCCTTGAACCACAGACTACTACTCTACTTGGTACTGGAATTGGAGTCAAGTTGCCAGAGGACCATGCTGGAATTATCAAGACCAGGAGCAGTCTAGCCAAAAGCGAAATCTCAGTTGAAGGAGGAGTAATTGACCCTGATTATACTGGCGAGATCTTCCTCATAGTCAGGAATCACAACCCCACCACCCCATTTGAGGTCAAGAAGTATGACAGGATTGGCCAGATGCTGATCCATGAAATCAAGAAGCCCAAGATCATAGAAGCCATCAAACTCATCAAAATCAAGAGAGGAGAACAAGGCTTTGGATCTACTAGAAGAGGAGCCTATGCTGCCACCAAGATTACTGAACTCGAGCATAAGAAAGACAAGGACCAGAACAAGCACACATACACTATTGGAGAAAACTTTCCCCTAAAGGAATAACTTCTCAAGATCTTACATCAGAATGAAGGAGTACTTGCTATAGACTTCTGGGATATCCACAATCAAGAACCTAAGTACTACCATAAAGTTGATACTGGTGATATCAAGCCCATCTACCAGAAAGCCAGACCCATACCACCTGCCTACAGAGAGTGGCTGTGAGCAGAACTCAAGGAAATAGAAGAAGCCAGAATCATCAAGCAAGCTATCAGCCCCTGGGCCTCACCCATTGTCCTTGCCCTGAAGAAAGAAAGCAAGCCTGAAGAGTTTGTACCAAGACTCTGTATTGACTACAGGAAGCTCAATGCTATCACCAAGAAGGATAGGCAGCCCTTGCCAAATATCTAAGAAATCCTTACTATCCTTGGAAGTGAAGCCAAATACTACACCACCTTGGATCTGTTCTCAGGCTTCTATCAGATTGGTCTCACTTAAGATACCAGTGAGAAATCAGCCTTCATCACACCTGATGCCACCTATATCTACTTGTGAATGCCATTTGGAATATACAATGCCCCAGCAAGTTTCTAGTGAATGATGAACAGAGTCTTCAGCAACAAGATTGGAAAATGACTCTTTGTCTATATTGATGATGTAATCATCTTCAGCAATACTGTACAGGAATATGTCAATCATATACAGCTAGTCCTCAAGAAGCTCAAAGAGCATGACCTCTACATCAAGTCCAAGAAATGCAAGTTTGTAGCTCAAGAAATTGCCTACCTAGGACACCTCATCAACCAGACTGGAATCTATATGGACCCTATAAAGATCAAGACTGTTGCAGCCTACCCAAGACCCAGAACAACCACAGAAGTCTATGCCTTTCTTGGACTAGCCAGCTACTACAGAAGGTTCATCAAAGGATACTCTAACATTACAGCACCTATCTATGAGCTACTGAAGAAGGAAATCAAATTCAAATGAATCAAGGAGCACCAAGAAACCTTCAATGAACTCAAGACCAGGTTGACCCAAGCACCTATCCTCAGAAGACCAGATTGGAACCTAGAATTCATCCTGCAGACAGATGCAAGTACTATAGAACTTGGAGTAGTCCTAGCTCAGAAGAAAGATAGATATGAATATGTCATCTCCTATGCAAGCCAAGATACCTATGGAGCAGAACAGAACTATGAGTTATACAAGCTTGAATGCTTAGCAGTAGTTTGGGTAGTAGACAAGTTCTACTACTACCTAGCTGGGAAATACTTCACCATTCAAACAGACCACTCCACTCTTGTCTGGCTATTCCACACTCTGAACCCCAAAGGAATATATACCAGATGGATCTACAGGCTGTAAGAGTATGACTATACTATCAAGCACTGCTCAGGAAAGACCAACACCAATGCCAATGCACTCTCAAGGATACCCCAAAACACCCCCATCAAGACTATTTAATATGAATGAGCTATACTATGGATTAATCAGTTACCTTGGGCAGCAGAAGATGCCCAACCACCTCAAACCCTGGACAATCACCATTATTAACCAGACTTGGAAACAGTTTGAACTAGATAACACTACACTCAGAAAAGTAGGAAAGCTAGTAATATATGAATACAAGAAGTATCAAGTAATGAAGGAAGTATACGAGCAAGGATACCTAGAAGGAACCAACATATACGATAAGGTAAAAAGAACCATGTGGTGGCCCAAGATGGAAGAAGACCTGCACCAATTTGTCAAAGGGTATGATAAGTGCCAAAAACAGAAATAAGATCAATAAGACCAGACATCCAGGTCATCAAGAATTGAGCCTATCCTCTTCCACTACATCACAATGGATATTATTGGACTACTACCAGTAACACTATCAGGAAACTGCTATATTATAGTTATTGTAGACCTCTTCACCAAATGGATAGAGGCAGGAGCATTACAAGAGGTCAATGCCCTCTATAGCCAACTTCCTGCACTGAGAAATCATCTGCCACTACAAGACACTGAAGCAAATCATCACAGATTGCAGTATGAAATTTGTCAATGGATTCTATGAGATAATGTATCAGAAATACAAGATCCAGCACATCAAGACCACCATGTACCACCCTCAAGGAAATAGACAGACAGAGAGAACTAATAAGACTCTCAAGAACATCTTAGTGAAGATCTCAGAGACATATGAGAATTGGGATAACTATCTTCCAACTGCCCTCTCTGTCCTATGAGACATACAGTCACAGAGCACACACTTTACCCCAAGAGAGCTGCTCTTCGAAGAAGAAGATTCTGATGGAACCTCAGCCATAAATCTAGACCTAACTTGGAGACAGGTTGATGCAGAAATCCAGAGACTACACCAAATCAGGAAGAAGGCTAAAGATTACATCACCAAGTCACAAGTGCTGACAAGGAAGAATGCAGAAAAGAATCACAAGACTCTAGAACCTATCCAAATTTGAGAAAAGATCCTACTGTATTGAAATATGGTAGAAGCCTCATAGTTGTGAAAACTGGAGTCCAAATGGGAAGAACTCTTCTATGTGCAAGATATCAAGAGAACTACCTTCTGGCTTAGAAAAATCTCAGAGACCATACTGCCTACCATGATACATAGGAATAGAATCAAGAAGTACCATGAACCTATACAAGAGAAGTAAAACGTGATGACTGCCCACAAGGTTCTAGTCCATGAATTATAACAGCATGTCCTGTGACCAGCAGGCTATCTGTCTGAACCATTCTCTAAGGGATATGGTACTGGCAAATGGTACTGGCAACTACTCATCCATGAGACTTTTGAAGTCAGAGGAGTTCAAACCATCAACTGATTGGTTAAGATCAGAATCAGGCCCTTGCTCTATATGAAAGGAGTGACCCTTCACCATCATACCAAAATACAAAAGGAAGATGCCAGCCTATAAATACTACTTTTCAACCCCTTGCCAGAGGTTATGGGATCAGCAAATTTTTCAGAACTGGACCAATGAATAAGGATGCTCAGGAAGATCCTTTTTCAGGAGGAAGATGTAATGGTGACCCCAGAATGATGATATCAGCACAGGAGATAGCCTTTCCTTAAAAGCTACCAGATCAGAGCACAAGAAGATCATACAGCATATGAGATGAGTAATGATGACTAACTGTGAGTCATTGTGACCACAGTACAAGTATCTTGAGAAATATAAAAGAAGGATCAAGGAACTACAGTAGTAGCAACCAACAAGAACCATCAATCCTAAAATAGCTCAAAGACTTACCATAAATGAAATGCCTGCTGCTCGCCAAACCTCAAGGTCAAGGAATCACCAAGGCATCTTAGTCAAGGAAAGGATATTCTAAGACATCAGAAGAGCTATGAGGATCTGCTCAAGAAGGACTCCTAGTGTCAACCTGGGTACTGTAGATCCCTATCACTTTATTCTCTATCACTGTGAAATGGAAACAAGGATCACCATTGCTACCGAATGCCTCCAAATGTGGCAGGAGTATGAAATAGGAAACCTCCTCTGCTGGGAGTTCCCCCAGGCTAGCCCTTAAGAGCTACAAGATGCTACTCCTATAGACATACATGAGGTAAGGATAGCTAAGATCCTCAAATCTTCAGGCATGCACCATGGTTGATCTCCAACTTAGAGTATGTTATAGTCTCAGATTTCAGAGACCTGTCATTCTGCTGTATCAATATACTAGAAGCCAGGGTGGCTACAGAAGCCCAGTCCACTATCACTCTCAATAGTGATAAAGTAGAAGACTTCTGGTACCCCATCCTCTAGGACAACCCAGACCAATTCCTGCAAGGATTGATCAGTATTCCAAGGCCCAAGCATCCAGATTAGACCTCCCCAAGACCCCACATTTGTCCCCTATTTTGTAGAAGAGAACCTCATAGACTGGAGAGCTCCAGATCTCCTTGTTCCTGCTGCCACCAAATGTGATGATGTCATCAGTGATGATGTCATCCTGCACAACATCGAAGTATGCGAAAATGATAAATTCACAGATCTCATCTCCTTCAGTGATGACAAGGATGACGCCCCCATGATCTTGAACATTCTGCTCTAAGTCTCTTATTATGTTATACTGAATAATGCCAGCACCGGTATTCTGAGGTGATGTAGATTTGTTCCAGTACTGGTATTTAATGTAATACTGAATAATACCAGCACCAGTATTCTGATGTGACACCAAATTATACCAGTATCCTGAACCTGTACAACCATCAGTGCCGACCCTAGAACTTAGTAGTTTTAGTTATTAGAATTTATATTTAGCTTTATATCTTAGCAATCATTGAATTATATTTTGTATAAATACCCCTCTTATTTTCTCTGAAATAAAGTCAGTTAAGTTCACTTACACACACTTCCTTGCAAGCAATCTAAGAGATAACAAGACAGTTAAAGATAAGAAGTTTGAGGACTATAAGACCTTGAGAAGGCACTTCAATAAGAACTTGCTTATAACAAACTTGAGTTAGTCTAAGAGATATATCTTGAAGAGAATCTGGCATATTTGAAGGACTCAGTGACCCTACGTGACAATATATAATTTAGCTTACAATAGTTATAGTATTGCTCTTATTTATTTATTTTACCTAAAGTATCTAGTGAAGATTATTATACTTCTTTCTATAGATCTTTAGGACATCTTTATAAATAGTATTAGCACTTAGTAGATATTATTATAAAAGAGGTCAATTTTATTGAAGTTATATAGATTGTATATTTCTCACATTATTGATGAATAACATAAATCTGATGATATGGTATAAAGTCATATACTGACATATTGAGTTACCATCCTAACACTCCTACTTAATGAGATATATAACTCAAAAAAAAGAAATATAATATATATTCAAAAAAAAAGATACAAACTAGAATAAAAAGCAATATATAATATATATAAAAAAACTAGAACTATATATAACTTAAAGAACTAGAAATCTTATATCTAAGGAATTTTTACAGATCAAAAAGTATTCTAAAATATATGAAATATCTGAAATATCTACTCATAAGTAAAGAATGTAAAGAGTGTAATATATATAATCCTCTCATAGATAAGTAATGTAACCAACTAATATATATATAGTGTGAGGCTTTTAATAGTCTGAAAAGTATTCCATAATCTATTATATACTAGTATATAACTCATAAGATCTATTCCTTTAGTATATTGCTTAAACTTTAGCTTTAGAAGAGCTTTGGTCAATAAGTCTGCAATTATATACTCTATAGAGATATATTCCAGATATATCCCTTACTCTATGGTCACGTGTAGGCAAATTTGGATGATGTCATCTATCTACATAGATGTTCATTATAATAAAGAATAAATTGTAAAGTTCATGCCTGATTTTTGTGTCATTGTTTCACTCCACTTTTCCAGTATAGAATTATTTATTCAATTACTCATATGATGGAGACTGGGCAATGTAGGGACGTCATCATATGATACAAGGATGGAGGGGATGGAGGGACGTCATATAATGGAGGGGATGAAGGGATGTCATATGATAGAGGGATGTTATGTGATGGAGGGATGACATGCGATGGAGGGGATGGAGGGACATTGTGCGATGGAGAGGATGGAGGGACATCATGCGATGGAGGGGATGGAGGGACATTGTACAATAGTGGGATATCATGCAATAGAGGGGATGGAGGAACATCGTGCAATGGTGGGATGTCATGCGATAGAGGGACATCATGCAATAGAGGGATGTCATGTGATAAAGGGATATTATGTGATGAAGGGGATGGAGGGACATCGTGCGATGGAGGGACATCATGCGATGGAGGAATATTGTGCAATGGAGGGACGTTGTGTGATGAAGGAGATGGAGAGATGTCATGTGATGAAGGGGATGGAGGGATGTTGTACAATGGAGGGGATATCATGCAATGGAGAGATGTCATGCAATGGAGGAACGTCATACAATGGAGAGATGTCATGCAATGAAGGGATGTTATGTGATAGAGGGATGTCATGTGATGAAGGGGATGGAGGGACATCGTACAATAGAGAGACATCATATGATGAAGGGGATAGAGAGATGTCATATAATGGAGGAACATCGTGTGATGAAGGAGATGGAGGGATATCGTGTGATGAAGGGGATGGAGGGATGTTGTACGATGGAGGGGACATCATGTGATGGAGGGATATCGTGTAATAGAGGGATGTCATATGATGGAGGAATGTTATGCGATGGAGGGATGTTGTGTGATGGAGGGATGTCGTACAATGGAGGGATGTCATGTGATGAAGAAGATGGAGGGATGTCATGTGATAGAGAGATATCATGCAGGGATGTCGGACATCAGCACGTGGAATAGATTGTGGTGCTGGGTGAATAACAGACCACACAGAATGATTGACATAAAAAAATCATCGAACTCCCATCATATTTAATTACATACCAAAATGAGCTAAATACAATATACATGTCTGAACTATCTAGTATCTTTCACAAATATGGCATACCCCTCAGCTCTATAACTGTCTGGTGTCTTTTATGAACATGATACACTCCTCGGCTCTAAACTGTCTAGTGTCTTTTATGAATATAGTATACACCCCTCAGCTCTTAACTATCTGACGCCTTTTATGAATGTAATATGCCCCTCAGCTCGAACAACTATAATAACCATACCCTGGATGACCACAATGAGTATAAATATGGTGAAATGGACATAAATTATATGAACAATCAGGAACATTGATTGAGACCACTCCATTCTTCATATGATTGAAAAATCAGCAAACTTCAAGAGATAGAAAAGGTAAAATACATGCCAGCAATAGTTCTTGAATTGTAGTGTCTAGAGATAAATAGAACAGTACACCAGAGGGTAGAACTAAGACAGCAAACTCAGATACCAAAAGGTTATTCAATGTGAAATAGTTCAGAAGAGATTTCAAACAAGCAATCTCTATTTGCTGAGATTTGAGAATATATAATATATAGTTGTTATCTTTTTGGTGGTAATTGAGTACACTTGATATATGGTGGAATTCATTCTGGTGGCTATTGAGTATATTTGATATACTATCATGCTCTTCTTGGTGGCAGGCGATTGTCTGTTGCATAATATTCAGATTGATATTTCGGATGTTGGAATCTTCTTCGGGACTCTGTTCATGGTAAGTCTTTGGACTTAGTAGTGCTAATTGTTCACCTTCAGATGGTTCACCTGAAGACATCTATGTATAATAGAAGAATAATAAGAATAGAATAATATTATAAAACTAAAAACTAATAGCAGAGATAACATACCTTT
>RBNI01006653.1:0-11115 GCA_003990745.1 Jimgerdemannia flammicorona | reverse complement strand
CCTCCCCCTACCAAGCAGCCCCCAGTGATCAGACCACGGACACCATATCACATCCAGCACCGACCAGACATCTGCCCCCCAACACTCTGCCATCAGAACCCAGTCAATCCTGGAACTCAGCCCTGCCGCCCAGTGGGTGTATACCCGCCGATTAGCCCAAAGGTGTCTTCCTGAGTCCACTAAAGAACACAATCGCTCTATTTCCAGCCAGTCCCCCAGCCCACCATTTTCTCCCCGCACACCTCTACCACCATCAGTCCTATCCTTCTCCTTATCCCGTACCATGTTGAAGTCACCCCCCATACAATCCAGACCAACTTCTCCCAATACACCAGCCTCTTTCAATTAGCGAATCCAATTCACTCTCTCCTCTCTTTCAGCTGGGCAGTAATATGACCCAACCATCAATGAGCCCTGTCCAGGCCTCCTCCACAAACCCCACACCACCCGAGACCCCCAATGTCCAATGTCCACAATGTCCCCCAACCCCCTCTGAACAAGAATACATACTTTCCCCCTCCATACTGCCACGTCCCCCCATTCCTTAGTCTAATCCTGTAAGTCCACCTCCTCCTCATATCAAACATCCTGTAGCAAGAAGAGGTCTGCGTCCAGTCCCTTGAGCCAACCAAAAATGAACTTCCTCCTAGCAGCCCCCCATAACCCATTAACGTTCAATGAGAATATTCTGGTTGTACTATTCATATTGAAGAAATGTTGAGTTGACTCTCCCAACCTAGTACTCTATGCTCAACTCATCTCCAGCCAGATCCAAGCGCCTTTCCGCCTCCAAGTCCCCCTCCACAATAGCCTGAGCATCCAGTGCCTCCAAGATTTCCTGGCATTCCACTCCATCCACGACCTCCATATCTGACCAGTAATCCAGGCAGACCACACGCCACTTCTCCAGTCCCTTCCTTGAATTCCACAAGAATAGAGCCCTGTCGCTTGCAATCTTCCAAAGCTCCTCCTCCTGCTGATCATCCACCTGATATTCCACAGATTCCAAGAGGACAGCCAGGATCTCATTCCTCATCTTCCTCGGCACCTCCTCCCCTTGCAAAATCTCCTCCCAATGCCTCTCCTCCATCACCCGGAAGTCCTCACCCCCCAGCTCTTCCGCCACCACCCCTTCTAGGGTCTTCCACATCCACTTTTCCTCATCCACTGCCTCTGCCACACCCTGAGCAATACGGCCCCCATCCACCTCCGGGTCCATCAGCACGCTCCTCCTCACCGACTCCTCTCACTCCTCATCTGGCACATCTATCAGCTCCTCCTCCCCCTCAGCCCCACCTGGAACACTATACTGAGGGTACACACCCCCACCCATTTCCTCATCTACCGCCAACACACCTTCCTCCTCCACCCTCCCTCCAATCTGAGCCCCACCTTGAGCTAATTCTCCCCCCTCAGCCCAAGCGCTCTCCCGCAACCCTGCAGTACCTTCTTCTGAGCTTCCACTGGTCCTTCCCCCACCCAGCCTCGCCAGCAGCTCCTTCTGAATTTTCCTCCCCTGCATCTTCTCCCAAACCCCTTTCTCCATTCGGACCTTCTTCCCATCCACCTCCCCTACCACCGTCCTGTCCTCAAACTCCTTCCAGGCCAATCTCCTCCTTGCAACTGCTCCTTCCAGATCCTCCAGCGCCTCCAATAGGTCCTCTTCCTCCTCCTGGGTCCCCTTCATCCTCACGACCTTACACTCCACTTGCCCCCACCTTAGCATCGCTGGCCAGTCCCTCGATCTTCCCATATTCTCCTTCCCAAACAGCCTCACCCTGACATTGACGTCACCAGTCCTAAGTGCAGTGCCCTCCCAGACCTTGAACCCAATATCCACGATCTCACCATACTCCTTGATTGCCTCCACCACTAACTCCCTGGTCCTCTCCTTCGACACTGTTGGGAGATCCAACACTGTCAACTGCACCACCCGGGGGTCCCAGCGCATGCACCGGGCCATAGGAACCACCACCCTGCCAACTATCAACCCCTTCTCTATGGCTGCCAACAGAGCATCTTCCTCCTCAAACCCCACCTCTACCCCTTCCTTTCCTCTCAAGAACTTTACTGAGGCCGCTCCCTTAGCCTCTTGCACCACCAGCCCCAAAATCATCCTCGCCATCACTGCCAAGCCCTGGAAGCACATCGTGACTGCATATTCAGATCTCGACTTCTTGAGTAACGGGGCCGACACCATGCCCGTCACGCCATCTGCCAGGTCCCCAGGCCTCGTGCCCCCTCCCAGCCCTGTATCGCCAACCCCGTCACATCTGGATTTTTTGCCAGATCCCCAGTCACAGCCCCATCAGCAGTCACAGCCCCATCTCCAGCCCCTACTCCAGCTCCCACCCTACCACCAGAGGCACCCCTGGGCACACCGCCCTGTCTACTAGCAGCAGTCATCGAAGCCTTCCCCAGGCCTAGCCAACCATCCAGTCCAGCAGCCATCTTCCCCCTTCGGACTGTGTCAGCAAAGGTCAACCTCTCCCCTCCTCTCTGCCTCAGACCACCCCTCCCTCTGCCACCGGTGCCTCTGCTCACCCTCGAGGCCTCTGGCATCCCCAGACCATCCCCTCTTCTCCCCACCTGCTGCCAGCCAAAGGCACTGTCACCCCCCTGGCCAGTACGCTCACCAGTTCGATTGGTGCTGTCCATATTGCTAGTCATCCGTAACCAAAAATGTTGTAAAAAGTGTTGCCTTAGTCTTGTGTCACCTGAATGGTACTGGTGCAAGCCGATCTGGCTATTGCAGCTCTATTAACCAGCCTGGCCCACAAAGGAGTGAACATCAAAGCTGAATGGACCCCTGAATACACCCTGGCTATGGACCATATCAAGAGACTCCTTACTGAGGCCCCAGTGCTAATTGCACCTGACCCTACCAGACCATTCACTCTGACCACAGATGCCTCTGACATTGCCATTGGGGCATGTGCTCTGTTAAGAAGACTACCCAGTGGCCTACCTTTCCCAGAAGCTCAAGCCAGCTGAGACCTGGTATACTACCCATGAGAAGGAACTCCTGTCTATTGTCACTGCACTCCAAGAATGATGCCATTTCCTCATAGGACAGCCATTTGTGGCCTACACTTATCACCATACACTGTGGTATATTTACACATAGCCCATGCTGACCCACAGATAAGCCCACTAGATGGAAATCATTGCCAACTTTGATATAGAAATCAAGTATATCCCAGGCAAAACCAACTGTGTGGCTGATGGTTTCTCTAGATACATGGAAGATAAACTTGTCTTCATGGTCAAAGTAATTGGAGACCTCACCCAGATGATCAAGGAAGGCTACCAGCAAGACAGCCCCCTGATGAAATTCCTTCAATTCTACTAAGACCCAGAGGCCAAGATTCCAGAACCCATGAGGTAAATGGCCAAGAGATTCACTCACCATGATGGACTTATCTACAGGGACTATAACAGAGTAGTTGTATCCAATAATGATACTCTGTGACTCAAGATCATGCAGGAACTCCATGATATCCCTGCAGCAGGACACTTTGGTTTCGAAAAGACCTACAACCTCCTCTCAAGAGAGTTCTACTAGCCAAAGATGACCAAGGACATCAAAGACTTTGTGGCCTCATACGAGATGTGTCAAAGGTTCGAAAGTGGTAACAAGCTACCAGCAGGACTCCTGCAACCCTTGCCTATTCTGAGTCATAACTGGGACCAGATTGCAATGGACTTCATTGTCCAACTCCCCAAGACCAAGGCAGGATGGGATGGCATTATGGTATTCATGGACCACCAAAGTAAACAAGCCCATTTTGCACCCACCAAGACCACCGCTACAGTACCAGAGATTGCTGAGATTTTCCTCAATCCAGTATTCAGGCTACATGACATGCCTAGTACTATTGTATCTGACTAAGATGCCAAGTTTACAAGCAACTTCTGGAAGGCATTTTTCTCTCTCCATAGAACCAAGCTGAGGTTCTCCACTGCCTACTACCCTCAGACTGATGGTCAAACTGAGCGAACCAACAGGACTCTCAAACAGATGCTTAGCATCTTCTACTGTTACAAGCAAAATGATTGGGACAAGTACCTAGCTCATGCCAAGTTTGCCTACAATAATAGTCAACAAACCTCTATAAAGAAGACTCTATTTTTCCTGAACTATGGTCAATACTAAAGGACCCCAAGTACTACTGTGAAATCAGCAGTCCCAGCAGTCCAAGATCTGGCTGAGACCATTTCTGATCTTACCTGAATGACAAGAGATGCTCTCATAGAAGCACAAGACTACTAGACCAAGTATGCAAACTTGAAGCGAAGAGAAGCCTCCTACAATATTGGCAACATAGTCATGCTTAGAACAGACCACCTCCACCCAGACACCCTGGCACAACAACCAGCCAAGAAACTCTATGCTAGAAGAATCGGACCATATAAGATCATGGAAAAAATCAGTGAAGTCAACTATAAGTTGCAACTTCCTCACAATATCCGAGTACACCCAGTATTCCATATTAGCCAATTGGTGGACTACCATGAGAACCTATTTCCCAAGCATACAGTTCTACCACTACCCTCAATTAGGATCAACCATCATGAGGAATTCGAAATTGAGGAAGTACTTGACCACAAGGTCTGCAAATATCCCAAACAGTCAAGTGGTTTTTTCTGATTAAGTGGAAGAGTTACCCCACCCATGATACCATCTGGGAAAAAGACAAAGCTCTGAAGAATGCATGCAAAGTTCTCCAGGACTATATGGAAACACTCACCCCCCAGCAAAGAAAGGAACTATAGCTCTAAGTATTGGAGCACATAGTAAGCAGAAGGATACTACATATTTTATCTAGAAACATATAATACTGAATATTGCAGAAAAAGGAACACTATGGATAACCAACAAGAAGATACCCAAGCAAAAGAACAATCTAGTACAGTATAGCAAAATGCATTTGAACAACTCCATTTCATGTCATCTATGTCATCTCTACTGGATGATAATGGATGCTTCATATGGAACTTAGGAAAGCCAACAATGTCGAAACCAGTCTAAGTCTATCCACGTGACAGATATTATTACTAGGAATTGCCTCAGATTACAAGAAAAGTCTATTTCTGAGAGGTTCAAACCCCCAGTCATGACAATGGGAGCTCTTGCCCTAGACAAGGATGGCCAGTCCTTGCAAATGCACCAACCAGACAAAAAAAAAGTGGACCAAGACCTGTTAACCCTGTGTAACCACAATTACAAGTGATGATATCTTTGAAATCAGAATTTTCTTATGTGACCAACACATGCCCCACTTATAGCAACAGGTCATACACTTTGCCGGAAAGCATGACCAAAGGAAGGTCACACCAGAGAGGTGAATAAGTATAAATACCCAAGGCAAGAATACCCTGCAACTCTCATCCCCCTCTTCCTACAAAGAAAAGACAAGACAAGAATGCCTGCTACCCACAGCCAAGCTACCCACTGCCAAACTGCCCGCCATAGTTGGCCCCTCCCAAGCCAGGTTGACCGCCTCTTTGGACACATCCAGGTTGCTATCCAAGGAAGGAACTGCTGCTCAGAGGCCCTTAACCTCTCCAGCCAGGACCTAGGACATTATGTCCTCAACTACTGTGAAGTCATCAAAAGAGCCTACCTTGTCACCAGCCACCTAGAGATCTGGCATAAATATGAGATTGGCCACCAACTCCTCCAAAGAGCAAAGGACCTACACATAGACCAAGTCTCTGATTGGACCCACCTAGACAGAAATGAGCAAAGACTTGCCAAGAAGGTCTATCAAATCATGCGCCATGCACCCTTTACAATCCCCAACCTCAACTATGTCCAACTGAAGGACTTCCAGAACCTCTCCTTTTTCGAGATTGATGAACTAGAGATCAAGGTAGCCCAAGAAGCCAACTCCTAGATCACCCTCCAGTCTACTGACTGTGAACCCTACTGGAGCCCCCTCCTGAATGACAACCCTGACCAATGGCTCCAAGGCCTCTCTGACCTTTTTGAAGGACCACCTATCCAAATGGATATTCCCAGGCATAAAGATCAAGAACCCTACTTGGATGGCCCCAACTGCATCAGATAGAGAACCCCTACACCAGTACTCATCCCCATGCAAGAACTATTTGCAAACCTCATTGACTTCTCTACCCTGAACAGCGAGCCATCAGCAACCACCCTCCCTGCCACTGAAGAAAATGGCAACAACCCTGTGGAGGATTCACCACCTTTCTCTCTCCTGGTTCTCAATTTCCAAATCAATAAGGACATTGATTTCTAAGGGGGGAAGGATGTAATAGAATGAAAGAGCACAAACAGATGAGATACAATGAGATGAGTGATCACATGACCTGGTGATGATGTCATTATATAATTGAGCATAACATATGAATAGCGAGTGACGAACAAACAAATGATGCGAAATGATGTAGAAAATAATATCCAGCTTATCCCCAACAATTGGTGCTGCAGCAATTAGTTGCCACAGCAGCTGATCATTGCCTAGTAATTGAGGTCCTGATCACAAAGTTGTTCTTTGCCAAAAACCACCTGAAAAAGGTTGCAATTACAAACCTCATTATAGTTACCAAATTAGTCACTCATACTTAGTCAGAAATCTTGGACCAACTTGTATAAATACCCCCCAGTTTTCCATCTGAAATAAAGTAGTTTTAGTTCAGTCCTTGATACAAGAATCAAGTTCCCCCCACACACACACATTCTCCTGAGTCTTAGTAATGACACCTAAGTGACTCTAGTATTTCTGACTAAACTCCAGAAGCCTAGCTAACTTCTGCCAGAACTGAGACCAGTATATAAAAACCCAAAGACTTAAGTAAACCCATTGAACCTGAATTCCAAGGTGAATTCAGTCTGTGCACAGTAAGGAACAAGATCCTTGAAATAGGGCACAAGAGAAAGACCTTTGAAATAGAAGGCACTGCTACTACAACTACTTATAAACAAGCACTTCCTCAAACTGAAGGCTTCTTGGTACATATGGTGTACTAAGTCTCTAAGTAATAGTCCACTTCCCTAATTATCCAAAGGATAAGAGAGGGGTAGAAGTGAGAGTTATTACACTCAGTATATGAGACAGTCCTGCTGAAGAGGTGATGGAGTAGTATAATTCAGAAGCTGGAAGGTATCTTGACAGGTTGGTCTGGAAGGAGTTTCTCCTTGATAGGCAGGATAGTAGTTTTGAATGTATATTGGTTGCCCAAATTATAGTATCTAGGGTATCACTTGGATTTCCCAGGGTGGGTAGTGCAGTGGCTGAAGAAGATAGTGGAAGGCTGGTTATAGTGTGGGAAGTAGCCACAGGTTGAGTGGGATACATTGTTGATGTGGACAACTGATGGTGGCCTGGGGTTGGTGGACTTCAGGCAATGGCTAAAGGTACTTAGGGGCTGGTGGGGGTGCAGACTGGCTGAACTAGGTGAGGGGGGTTAGGGCAGGCTGGCTATGGACAATTGGGAGGTTTGGTTCTGCCCCTATGATGAGGTTTGGAAGGATATGCAGAGTAGGCTTCAGGTTTGAAATATCTGTTGATTGCAGTATAAGGGATTTTGGTGGAGTATGGTAGAGGCCTCATTAGCCATAGGATTGGCAGGGCTAGAGATGGAGGTTGGTGAGGACCCAGAGCAGAAATGGTAGTGATTGGGGGACCTCCACATTAGTGGCCACAGACTGAAGGAGTACTCACTAGTGGAGACAATGGAGTGGATCAGGCCTGGCCCTCTGGAGAGATGACCAGTAGGTTGGCAGAAGGCAGAATTGGGAGAAGGCTGGGAGTGGAGCTAAGTCTGGAGTTGGAGAGCCTCCTTACTCAAGGTGGTGCCCCCCAAGTACTAGGTAGTATAGTGGTGCTTCTTGAGAAGAAATGTGATATTGGGGTATCAGACAGAATGCATAGAAGTAGATGGCTGTTGGGACTGCAAGTAGTGCAGTAAGATAAATAGAGGGGTGGTTTAGTCACCAGAGCATGCTCTGGCAGTCTGCCCTGATGTGGAAGGGTTCTGGTAGAGTTTGGATGATCACTGGAGCCCTGAAGGTAGGAGAGTGGGAGATCCTGTCAGTCTGGTGGTCAAGCGCCAGCTGGTGGGGAAGATAGGAGATATCTGGGGTAGACTAGGTTAGATCCTTGGGGTCTGGGTTCTGATGGCAGTATATTGGCAGTGGGTGTTTGAGCAGGATCCATAGTTGGGCATTGATGAGCTGATGGAGCAATGGAAGTAACTTCTTCAGGAGGTAATACAAGAGTAGTGGTATCAGCAGAGGTAGCTTCAACTAGGGGTCTTGAGGAAGGTGCAGGACATTATACAGCAAAGTTGAGGATATCTGGTATTAGGTGAGCATGGGGTTAGGTGGAAGGAAGGAGTTAGATGATCAACCCTACCTATATATAATATGTTACAGTAGTGGTTTACAGATAATTGTCATTATATTAGTAGTAATAAAGTTGAAGTCCAAGTGACTATAAAAAAAAAAAAAAAAAAAAAAAAAAAAAGGACCAGAGATGGAGGATGGTATAAACTCTGAGCAGAGATGGTAGCAACTTAAAACACCTTTCTCCACTACAATTCACATTACACACACTTTTACAACATACTTTTAAGTGATTTATTAAAGAAAGGTATTAAGGCAATATCAATCAGCAAGTAAGCCAACATGTGTACTAGGTCAGGTGGACCTGGGGCCTTCAACTAGCAATATGTTGGATGAGGGTATGGGCTTGGGATGGGGTCTTTCAGTGGCCCAAGTAGGCAGGGCAGCTCAGGCAGTAAGAGTGGCACTGATGGTGGGACTGGAGGGCAGGCAGAGAGGAGCTTTGCAGATACACTGAGGGATAGTGGTTGGCCAGTGGGGACTCAGAGTGAGCAGGTTGGAGGGAAGGGGAAGCAGAAGGTTGGAGAAGCTGAAGGAGCTAGAGGTCAGACATCTTTCTCCGCTACAATTCATGTTACACACACTTTCATAACACACTTTCAAGGCGTTTATTGGAGAAAGATACTAAGAAAATGTCAAGCAGCAAGCAAGCCGAGGTGCATACCAGGTCGGGTGGACCTGGGGCTTTTGACTGGCAGTATGTTGGGAGGGGATATGGGCTGGGGATGGGGTCTTTTGGTGGCTCGAGTGGACTGGGCAGTGTGGGTAGTGGCGGTGGAACTGGTGGGGGGGCTGGAGGGCAGCAGGGGCAGAGCTTTGCAGATATGCTGAGGAATGGAGGTTGGCTGATGGGAGCCCGTAGGGATCAGGCTGGAGGGAAGGGGAAGCAGAAGGCTGAGGATGCTGAGGAAGCTGGACCTTCGCTGGTTAGAGGTGGGGGAAGTGGAGGGACTGCTGGAGGTAGTAGCAGGACTGCTGATGGGGGTGTGATGGCGAATCTGGCAAAAAAAAGAGATGTGACGGCTGATGGCCAGGTGGGGCAGGGGTTTCTGATGTGGAAGGGGGACCTGGCAGATGATGTGACGGGGCTGGCGGTGGCCCCATTACTCAAGAAATCAATCTCGGAGTTTGTGGTGACCCTGTGCTTCCGGGGCTTAGCGGTGACAGCGAGGATGGTACTGGGGCTTGTTTCGAAGCAGGTGGCTGGAGCGGCTTCGGTGAAGTTCTTGAAGGGTCTGGAGGGGGTTGAGGTGGGCTTTGAGGAGGCGGGTCTACTGGATGAGGTGCTGAAGACTGGCATTGTGGTTGGGGAGGTGGTAGTCCCCATGGTGCAGTGCTTGCGATGGGACCCTAGGGTGGTGCAGCTTCTGGTGAAGGGGGTGCCCACAGTGACTAAGGAGGAGATGAGGAAGAGAGTGGAGGAGGTGATGATTGAGTATAGTGACATAGTGGATGTTGGCTTTCAGGTGTGGGAGGGGACTGCAATCAGGATGGGAGATGTGGATGTCAGGATACGGCTGGCGGGAAAGGAGGCCATGGGGAAGGAGAAGGACTGGTCCTCAGTGCTGATGTGGGGGGCCTTTGTCTGCAAGGTGTCGAGGGTGAAAGGGAGTGAAGAGGAGGAGGAGGACTTGTTGGAGGCGCTGGAGGAGTTGGGTGGTGCTGTAGAGAGGAGGGCGAAGGCCTGGAAACTGTACAAGGAGTCGACGCATCTAGAGGTGGTGGGTGGGAAGTGTGTCCATATGGATAAGAAGCAGTGGGAGTGGGTCCAGGGCTGCAATAGGCAGAGAGAGCTGTTGGCAAGCATGACAAGAGAGGTGAAGAAGACGACAGTGGGAACTGAGGAGTCTGGAGGTGCTGGAGCCAGTGTCTGGACTGGGAAAGGAGGAGAGGAAGTGGAGGCGAGGGAGGCAGGGGCTGGGGGGGTGAAGGGCAAGGACCATTTCGCTGATGGTACCTTCGAAGTATGGGAACCAGAGTTGGATGCCACCCCCCCCCCACTTATCAGGAGGGGCTTGGTTGGGAAGAGAGGACCGATGGAGGATATGAGGATGCAGGGGGCCCAGCAGGTGTGCTTTGGGGTTCCTAATGTGGGGCAAGGGGGTCAGGTGGTGGCAGTTGGTGAGGACGAGCTGGTGGACATTCCTGAGGAGGAGTGGGATGAGGCTGCCAGTGTAGGAGCTGACACCACGATGCTGAAAGCAGGGCGGCCAGGGACCCCAGGAGGGAAGGAGGTGGGGAACCTGTTGTGGATGCATAAGGTAATGGACAATCTCGCAGCCAAAGCTTTGGGAGAAGTGGACTTGCGAGCAATGCCTGAGGAGCATTGGGCAAGGATTCTGCATGGTGATGGAATGGTGAAGGCACTGAAGGTGGAGATTCTGGGTATTTTCCTGGAGGAGGAGGGGTATGAGGTTGATGAGGTGAGGAGGGCAGAACTTGGGGTAGTTGCTGGTGAGCGGGCGGCCTACTGTTGGGCAGAGTGTCATGGTTTGCGGCTCTGGCAGGAGGCTTGTATGGAGTATTGTGAGGAGTTTGAGGAGCATGAAGATGGGGCAATGGTAGAACTTCTGGGAGTATTGGCAGTGCAGGAAGCAGGGGAGAGAGAGCTGGCTGCTGAACATGACTTGGACTTGGTGCAGGAGGAGTGGACTGAGGACTTGTAGAGGATGGGACCAAGATATATTGTTATTCCTTTTTTTTTTTTTTTTTTTTTTTTTTTTTTTTTTTTTTTTTTT
>RBNI01006652.1:0-11115 GCA_003990745.1 Jimgerdemannia flammicorona | reverse complement strand
CTTGATACAAGAATCAAGTCCCCCCCACACACACACATTCCCCTGAGTCTTAGTAATGACATCTAAGTGACTCTAGTGTTTCTGACTAAACTCCAGAAGCCTAGCTAACTTCTGCCAGAACTGAGACTGGTATATAAATCCCCAAAGACTTAAGTAAACCCATTGAACCTGAATTCTAAGGTGAATTCAGTCTGTGCACAGCAAAGAACAAGACCCTCGAAATAGGGCACAAGAGAAAGACCTTTGAAAGATAAGGCACACAAGAGAAAGACCTTTGAAACAGAAGGCAAATCAGAAAGACCTTTGAAAGATAAGGCACTGCCACTACAAACTACTTTAAGCGAGCACTTCCTCAAACTGAAGGCTTCTTGGTATACATTGTGTACTAAGTCCCTAAGTAATAGTCCACTTCCCTAATTATCCTAAGGATAAGAGAGGGGTAGAAGTGAGAGTTATTATATACAGCATCTTCCTGGCCCTCTCCTAGCCCTCCTCCACATCCCCTCCTTTCTTACTAGCCCAAATACTTACTTTGGCACCTCCAGACTCCTCAGTGCCACTAGCATTCAACTTTGTCTCTCCTTCTATACCTGCCAACAACTCTCTCTACCTCTTGCACCCTTGAGCCCACTCCCACTGCCTCTTGTCAGTGTGGATATACTTCTCATCCACAATCTCCAAATGTGTTGACTCTACATACATCTTCCAGATCTTTGCCCTCCACTCTACTGCTCCCCTCATCTCCTTCAGAGCTTCCAACAGATCCTCCTCCTCCTCCTCACTCCCTTTTACCCTCAATATCTTATAAATGAAGACCCCCCACAGCATTACCGAAGACCAGTCACTCATTTCCCCATGGCCTCTCTCTTAGCCAGTCTAATCCTGATATCAACATTACCAGTCCTGAAAGTAGTCCCTTCTTATATCTGGAATCTGATATCAACTACATTACTATACTCTGCCATCACCTCCTCCACCCTCCTTTTAGTCTCAACCTTTGTCACCATTGGCACTCTCTTCACCAGTAGCTGAACTACTCTGGGGTCCCACCTCAAATACCTCACCATAGAGACCACTATCTCTCCTACTGCTACTCCAGTCTTCAATACTTCCTCCAGTGGGTCTGTCTCCTCAAAACCCACTTCAACCCCCTCCAGCCCCTTCAGGAACTTCACTGAGGCCACACCAGCCACCTGCTTCAAGATAATCTCCAGGACCATTCTCACCATCACTACCAAGCCCCAGAAGTATAAGGTTGCTGCAAACTCCAAGATCAACTTCTTGAGTAATAGTGCTACTGCCATCTCTATCACACCATTGGCCAGGTCCCCTTTCCTCTTTGGTGCCATCTGTCTGACTCCTCCATCACCAGTCACATCTGGATTTTTTTTTGAATTCCCAGTCACACCACTATCAGCAATCTCCCCTCTACTCCCAGCAGCTACTCCACCAGTCCTTCCACCCACCAGCTAAGATATTGTCTCTCCTGCTTCCCCTTCTCTCTACTTTCCCTTCCCCTCAGCCTGCCTGCCACAAGATCCAATAGGCCATCCTCTAGTCTTCAATATATCAGCAAAGCTTCTTCCTCTCTGCCCTCCTGCTCCTCCCCCAGTACCACTTCCTCCACTTAAACTGCCCTGCCCACTTAGACCCCTGAAAGACCTTATCTCTAGACCATACTCTCTTCCAATATATTGCCAGTTGAAGGTTCCAGGTCTACCCAACCTGGTATGCATATTAGCTCATATATTGGTTATCATGATCTTAGAACCTTTCTCTAATAAACATGTTGAAAGTATATTGTAAGAGTATGTATAATGTGAATGGTAAGAAACTATTGAATTTTATAGTATAGATAAAAAAAAAATGATATTTCATCAAGATAGTAACTCTAAGCATATGTCCAAAATGATGAAAAGTTGGCTTAAAGATAACAGATTTCAACTGCTAGATTGGTCAGCATAATCACCTAACCTTAACCATAATGAATATCTTTGATAGTACTTGAAGAATAAGCTGAATACTTATGAAGAAGTACTTAAAGGAATTGAAGAGCTTTAAGAAAGGATGAGAGAGAAATAAAATGAAATTTCAAAGATTGTTTGTATTAAATTGATAAGAGTATGCCTAGGAGAGTTGTAGCTATATTTAAAGCAAAGAGTTATTATGTAAAATATTAAATAATAAAAATAAATTGACTAAATCAATAGTGAGGGACAAAAATGAACCAATGATTAATTTAACTTTAAATAGTAATAACTTTATAATTAATTAACCAAATATAGATAAACTATATATTATCAAAAAGATATAAGATTACTTTATTATTAGTTAAAATATAAATTAAATAATATTTATATTTAAATTATAATAAATATTTAAAATAATAATTATATAATATTAGTCTATTTTTGTCCTTTACTATATTAGTTTTATTGAAATTTATTGAGTTTTGGAGAAATGATAAGTTAATAATTAATAGACTCTAAGAGACTAAAGAGAAAGAGGTCTGGACTAGAGTTGTTTAGAAGTTTTGCTACTATAGTAAGCTAGAGATATTAGAGAGAGTAGAGAGATATCAGAAATGAGAGAGAATATAAAGGAGTAGTATACTGTAGTAGATGGAAAGAAGAGAGATAATAAGTCACCAAGACATACTCTGGCATCTAGACCATTTCACAATTCTAACAACTATCTACCTCTATCTAGTCTATCTGTAGCACAGTATTATATTCCTCCTCAAAAACCTCCACTACACTACCCAGTATTGAGGGGGTACTATGTGATACAAAGCAGCTACTCATTGCCAGACCTATCTCTACTCTCACATCTCACCAATTCCAGCCATCTGCCAACCAACTGGCTATCTCTCAAGAGGCTCTGTTCTAGTCTATTCTATTGCCTCTACTAAGGAATATTCCTTCAATGGCCTACTGTCCACTCTGAGTAAATCCAGCCTCCACCACTGCTGCTCAGAGTCAACATTCTCTCTCATCTCAGATAATCTATCAATCCTCTCCACCCAAAGCAGCCCTCTCATATCCTTCTACTCCTTACCTCTAGGGCAGAACCTGACCTCCCAACTGTCCATTGCTAGTCTGCCCTATCCTCTCTCACCCAGGTCTATGAGGTGATGCTTCCATGAGCCCTGAAGAACTCTCAACTACCACTAAAAGTCCACTAGCCCCAGACCCCCATCAGCTACTTGTAGAATCAATAACTCTAAGCCAATCTGAGGTTGCCTCCCCTACTACAGCCAACTTTCAACAGCCTTCTTCAACTACTGTATCACTTATCCAGGGAAGTCCAAGTAATACTCCAGATACTATAACTTAGGCAGCCAATATATATTTAAAATTACCACTCAGCCAACTGGAGAGAATTCTGACCAGACCAGCCTATCAGTACACTCTCTTATTTCTGCACTATTTCTTGCCACCACTCCCTTAGCAGAACTATTTCATATACTGAGAACCAAATTTCAAAATATTGAACTTCCTCCCCAGTAGGTACAACTCACCCAAACCCACTCTCCACCTCTAAACTAGTACTAAGCTCCAGAGTCTCATACTTTTCCTAATTCAACTTTACTCCAGCCAACCTCTCATAATGTCTAATCTCTTTCTGCAAAATGTCTACATCCTCAGCACAACCTAGCCCAACTACAATATTATCTGCAAATACTCCCAACTTCCAAACCACCTCTTCTAAATACAATTCAGTCAGCTGCTTCTTCAGCTAGACCAATACCAGTTCCAAAAAAAGAACATAAAGAAGAGAAGAGAGTAGATCTCACTGTGGAACTCCTCTACCCAAGACAAACTCTGGACCATATTAACTATTTATCAGAACTACTGCCTGATAGCCATATACTAGACCCATGAGCCTTTCAGTCTCCTCAGTACTTAACCTAGCCTTCCTCAATACAATTTTCAGATAACTCTACTATACCCTGTCATATGCCTTCTTTTGATCCAAGAAGACCATCCTCCCATTAATCTGATGGCTCCTACAGCCTTCTAAGATATTTTGCACCCAAGGAGTACTGTTCTTGATCTGTCATCCCTTGTAATAACTCTTATTTCTACCCCTCTCTTATCCTTAGAATAATTAGAGAAACAAGGTATTAGTTAGAGACTTAGTATATAAGTATACCAAGAAGTCTTCAGCATAAGAAAGTACTTACTTAAAAGTAGTTATAGTGGCAGTACCCTTCTTATTAACTGTGGTTATAAGAGACTTATTCTTTGCTATATATAGACTGAATTCACCTTGAAATTTAGGTTCAATAATGGTTTACTTAAGTCTTTGTGATTTATATATCAGTTTCAGTTCTGGCAGAAGTTAGCTAGGCTTTGGAAGTTTAGTTAGAAACACTAAAGTCACTTAGATATCATTACTAAAACTCAGGGGAATATATGTATAAAGGGGAGACTTGATTCTTATATCAAGGATTGATCTAAAACTACTTTATTTTAGATGGAAACTAGAGGGTATTTATATAAGTTAGTTCATAATTTCTGACTAAGTATGAGTAACTAATTTAGTAACTATAGATGAGATTTATGATCACAATCTTTATGATCAGAAGGTTTGTAATCAAGACCACCTTTGTGATCAGGACCTTTGTTATTAGATAATGACTAGTTGCTGCAGTACTTTTGCTATAGTGTCAGTTGCTGGAGATGAGCTGGATATTATTTATTATATTATTTGTATCATTTGCATCTCATTCATTATATTTGTTATATTTGTTATATATTATGCTTAATGGTGATATAATCACTGAATTATGTAATTATTCACCACATCTTATTCATTCACTTATTCTATTATATCCTTTCTCTCTTAAAAATCAATGTCTATATTGATTCAAAAATTGAGAACTAGAGGAGGGGTTGGGGCATCCTCCTCCTTGTCCACCTCAGTGTTGTTACCATCCTCATCAGTGGTTGGAGGGGTAGTTGCTAATGGCTCAGTATCAAAGATAAAAAAATCAATGAGGTCTGCAAATAGTTCTTAAGCACCTAGTATAGAGTCCTCCATCTGATGTAGTTGGGGCCATCTAGGTAGGAGACTTACTGGTTATGTCTGAGAATATCCATTCAGGTTGGCAGTCCTTCAAAGCAGTCAGAAAGACCTTGGAGTCATTGGTCTGGGTTGTCATTCAGGAGGGAGCTTCAGTGGAGTTCATAGTCAGTAAACCTGAGTGTGATTCAGAAGTGGGCTTCTTGAGTAATCTTGATCTCTAGTGCATCAACCTTAGGGAAGGAGAGGTTCTAGAAGTTCTTTAGTTATATATAGTTGAGGTTGGGGATTATGAAAGATGTATAGTATATAATTTGATAGATCTTCTTAGCTAGTTTTTGCTTATATCTGTCTAGGTTGGTTCAGTCTATAACCTAGTCAATGGGTAGGCCTTGTATATGTTAGAGGAGTTGATATATAATTTCATACTCATATCAGATTTCTAGATAGCTAATAGCAAGGTAGGCCCTTTCTATGACTTCATGGTAATTGAGGATATAGTATCCTAGGTTCTGGCTAGTAAGATTAAGGGCCTCAGAGTAGCAGTTCCTTTCTTAGATAGTAACATAGATATGTCCAAAGAGGCAGTCAATCTGGCATGAGAGGGGCTGGCTACAGCAGGTTGTTTAGCAGTAGACAGTAGGCATTCTTGTGTTTTTTCTTAGAGGAGAGAGGAGAGGGGAATGAGGATTATAGTATGTTCCTGCTCTGAGTATTTATACTTATTCATCTATCTAGTGTGACTTCATTTTGATCACATTTCTAAAGAAATATGTAATCTGTTGCTGTAAGCAGAGCATGTGCTAGTCATATAGAAATTACTGGGTTTCATCAGTTTGAAATTTCCTTCTTTTGACTTTAGATGGAGAGTTGATTGCTCTGTTAAGGCATTGTCCTCTAGGCTGTAGACTGGGGGTACAAACCTAATAAGATGACTTTCTGTAGATGCTAATAAGTACTATATTATATTAGTATAGTTACTACATATTATGCTAATTCAAACAGTCCTTCTGGTTTAACTATATATAGGAGGTCTAGAGGAGTTCTTCAACAGAACAATCCTTTTGTCTTACTGACAAATTATAGTTTTCATTTTTCTTTTCACAATGTTTGATAAAGTATTTTTGAAATAAATATATATTATCTTCTTTATTTACTATATGCTCTAAGTTTAGAGCTGCAGTTTCTTTCTTTGCTGAGGGGTGAGTATTTCTATGTAGTTCTGAAGGGCTTTACATATATTCTCCAGTGTTTCTTCTTTTTCCCAGATAGCATCATAGGTGGGGTAACCCTTCTATTTAATGAAGAAGAACTGCTTGACTGTTTTGGTATATTTGTGGACCTTGTGGTCAAATACTTCCTCAATTTCGAATTTCTCATAATTATTGATCCTAATTGGAGATAGTGGTAGAACTGTATACTCAGGGAATATGTTTGTATAGTTGTCCACAAGTTGATTAATATGGAATACTGGATGTACTTAAATATTGTAAAAGAGTTACAGCTTATAGTTGACTTCACTGACTTTTTCCACAATCTTATATGATTCAATTTTTCTAGTATGGAGTTTCTTAGATAGTTACTATGCCAAGGTATCTAAATAGAGATAGTCTGTTTTAAGCATGACCATGTCACTAATATTGTAGAAGGCTTCCCTTCACTTTAAGTTAGAATACTTGGTCTGGGAGTCCTGTACTTCTATAAGGACATCTCTTATCATTTGCATAAGATCAGAAATGATCTCAGTCAAATCTTAGTTTACTGAGGCTGCTGATTTTACAGTAGTACTCAGGGTTCTTAGATATTGGCTATAGTTTAGGAAGAATGGAGTCTTCTTTATAGAAGTATACTGGCTATGCTATAGACAAACTCAGTATAGGCCAGATATTTGTCTCAATCATTTTACTTGTAACAGCAGAAGATACTGAGCATCTGCTTGAGGGTTCTATTGATTTGCTTGGTCTGGCCATCAGTCTGAGAGTAGTAGGCAGTAGTGAACTTCAGTTTGGTACCATAGAGAGAGAAAAATGCCTTTCAGAAGTTACTTGTGAACTTAGTATCATGGTTGGATACAATGGTACTAAGTATGCTATATAGTTTGAATACTTAGTTGAGAAAAATCTCAGCAATCTCAGAGGCTGTGACCATGATTTTGGTGGATACAAAATGGACTTATTTGCTCAGGCAGTCTATAAATACTATAATAGCATATCATCCTACCTTGGTCTTAGAGAGCTGGACAATGAAGTCTATTGCATCTGAATCCAGTTATAGCTAGAGATGGGCAGGAGTTGTAGAAGTTCTACTAGTAGCTTTTAACTGCTTTTGAATCTTTGGTATATCTTGCATGAGGCTACAAAATATAAGCACACAATCTCTAAGCCACTGAAATCACACATAACCCTCAGAACAAATTCAAAAACCATATGAAAGATAATGAAGCAGAGTTAACTTGAAGTATAATAGAATAAGTAAATAAATAAGATAAATAGATAAGATATGATATACAATAAGTAATCATATGATCTGACAATAATGTCACTATCAATGGACATATGATATATAAACATAATATAATGAATAAGATATAAACAATATAAATAATATAATAAACAATATCTAGCTTATCTCCAGTAATTGACACTACAGCAAAAGTGCTATAGCAAATGATCATTACCTAACAACAAAGGTTCTGATCACAAAGTATTTCTGATCACAAACTATCTGACAAAGGTCATGATCACAAACCTCATCCATAGTTACCAAATTAGTTACACATACTTAGTCAGAAATCACAAACCAATTTGTATAAATATCTCCCAGTTTCCATCCAAAATAAAGACAGTTTTAGTTCAGTTCTTGATATAAGAATCAAGTTCCCCTCTATATATACATATTTTCCTGAGTCTTAGTAATAATACCTAAGTAACTCTAGTATTTTTAACTAAACTCCAGAAGCCTAGCTAACTTCTGCCAGAACTGAGACCAGTATATAAATCACAAAGACTTAAGTAAACCCTTTATTGAATCTGAATTCCAAGATAAATTCAGTCTATGTACAGCAATGAACAAGTCTCTTATAACTATAGTTATCTGAAGGATACTGCTACTATAACTACTTTCAAGTGAGTACTTTCTCACACTAAAGGCTTCTTGGTATACTTGTATACTAAGTCCCTAAATAATATCTTATTTCTCTAATTATCCAAAGAATAAGAGAGAGATAGAAATAAGAGTAATTATAACTTGGTAGCAGCAGAATTACCAAGCAAAGAAGGCATTAAGAACATATTTCTGAGAAGTTGGAACAAGACCAATCTTGGACAGGAGTAACCTTAGAACTAACTGTAAATTCCTCAGAAATAAACCCCCAAATCAGAGCCAGATAAGCTATTGCTATTAGGACCAGGTGGTATCAGGAAACCTCTGAACTAGGAATCTACTAGCTAGTAATTGACCAGATATATAAAGACCTATATGAGGCCTTTTGGAACCACCACCCAGGTCTTAGGAATACAGTCAGCTACTGTAAGTTCTACACTCTTCTCTATAGCTACCTTAGAACTACTAAGACTCAAAATCTACTATTGCAGTCATCCAAGAACTTCTAGACTATATCTCACCTCCTGTAGCAAGAGCAGCAGCTGCCAAGTAGATTGCATCTGATAGATACCATCATACTCCTACCAAAACATCTCTCTACTACAGATTAGGTGTTTACTATACCTCTGCTATATCAAGATACAAGACTGAACAGGTAGGCCACTCACCCCCTACTGCTGATCAAGAAGCAGGCCCATCTATCCAGTCAGAAACTGATATTCTCTTTGAAGGACCTAGTCAGTATGAGGATGTACTATATATCTCATCAAAGAAGGGAGTATAATAGAATGAGTGAACAAACAGATAAGACATGATATATAATGAGTAATCATGTGACCTGGCAATGACATCACCATTGATTGAGCATGACATATGATGAACATAATGAATAACATGAATATCTGTAAAAAAAAAAAAAAAAAAAAAAATTAAAAAAAAAAAAAAAAAAAAAAAAACAATATAAATATTTCAAATAAATGATATCTAGCTTATCCCCAACAACTGGTGCCATAGTAATCAGGGCTACAGTAATCAGTGTCATAGCAATCAGTGCTGCAGCAATCAGTGTCATAGCAATCAGTGCTGCAGCAATCAGTACTGTAGTAACTAATTATTACCTAATAACAAAGATTATGATTATAAACCTCACCATAGTTACCAAATTAGTTTTTTTTTTTTTTTTTTTTTTTTTTTTTTTTTTTTTTTTTTTTTTTTTTTTTTTTTTTATAGTCTCTTGGACTTTGCTATTTATTACCAGTCTATCAAATATAAATACAATACCTCAGTTCACTGCTCAGCCCCCTACCCAATCCTCCTAGAGGGTCTCCCCCTATACTCTCATACTTAAAGATTATCTTACAATCTACCACTACAACTCTCTCCCCACTCTGCTTACAAATCTTCTCTACTAAGCATTGCTGATAACCCCTCTGTATACTCCATCCCAGCCACCAACTCATCAATACATCTATCATCAATTCTTTTTATCTTACCAGTTACTCCTCCAAACTCAATTACCTCTCCTTCTTAAAAACAAATAGTTAGTATCCAGTTAGCCCTACCCATATAGCTAAAGCCCATCCAACTGTGAGCCACTCATTTCCAATCCTCCCCACCAATCTATCTCTCAAATCTCCCCATCTAACTTGCTCATCAACCCCCTCCTCACTACTCCCAGCCAAGTCCCAACTACTAATCAAAAGTCTCCAAGTACCTCATACTCCCCCAGTCAATATTCTGGCATCTGTACAAAACTCCCTTCCTGTTTTATATTATAGCACTCCTTACACTCAAATTGTCCCCCCTCCACAAAGTGGCCTGAGCAAAAGTTGATTATTATATTCCTTCTCAGCAAGCACCACTATACTATCTAGAACTTAGACAGCATTCAGTACTGCACCTCTACACTCTAGGTCCAGACTCTATTTCAGTCTCACTCCTCCTCAATACCTGCTGTCTGCCAGCCACTAGGTTATGCATCCTGTCCTAACCCACTCTGACACTCCACCCCATTATCAATATTGAAGTCAATTAGTGGAGTACCCCCCAACAACACTTGGTCTCATCTCCACATCACTAGACCCCATAGCATCTCTCCCTCAGCTCCCTGTTACCAAATTAGTTACTTATACTTAGTTAGAAATTACAAACCAACTTGTATAAATACCCCCTAGTTTCTATCTGAAATAAAGACAGTTTTAGTTCAGTTCTTGATACAAGAATCAAGTCTCCCTCCACACACACATATTTCCTTAAGTCTTAGTAATGATATCTAAGTAATTCTAGTATTTCTGACTAAATGTCAGAAGCTTAGTATAATAACTCTTATTTCTATCCCTCTCTTATCCTTTGAATAATTAAGAAAACAAGGTAATATTTAGGGACTTGGTAGACAATATATACCAAGAAGCCTTCAGTTTGAGGAAGCATTCACTTGAAAGTAGTTATAGTAGCATTACTCTTCTTATCAATCTTAGTTATAAGAGACTTGTCCTTTGCTATACATAGACTGAATTTACCTTAGAATTTAGGTTCAATGGGCTTACTTAAGTCTTTGTAATTTATATACTAGTCTCAGTTCTGGCAAAAGTTAGCTAGGCTTCTGGAGTTTAGTCAGAAATACTAGAGTTACTTAAGTGTCATTACTAAGACTCAGGGGAATGTGTGTATAGAGAGGAAGACTTGATTCTTATATCAAGAACTGAACTAAAACTACTTTATTTTGAATGGAACTAGGGGATATTTATATAAGTTGGTCCATAATTTCTAACTAAGTATAAGTGACTAATTTGGTACCTATGGTGAGGTTTGTGATTGCAACCTTTATCAGGTGGTTTACGATCAGAAAAACTTTCTAATCAGGACCTCTAATGCTAGACAATAATCAGTATTACTGTAGTACTGGTTGCTGCAGTACTGGTTGCTGGGGATAAGCTAATTATCATTTTTCACATTATTCATTTATTATATTTTTTTTTTTTTTTT
>RBNI01006651.1:0-11116 GCA_003990745.1 Jimgerdemannia flammicorona | reverse complement strand
AAAAAAAAAAAAAAAAAAAAAAAAAAAAAGAGAGAGTGTGAGGTTTTGGTAGACTTCTGGAGGACAATTGAAGGCTGGCTGAGAGTACAACTATCTGGGCAGGTAGTGGAGGAGAGATGGGATACACTTCAGATATGGCTGGTAGGGGGGGTGGATAATGAGTGAGTGGACTCTGGCTATTTGAATTGAGTTTACTAGATATTGGCTATATGTTGTTAAGGATGATCAGAAGTTTGAGCTTAGGATGAGAGTAAAAAGATGAAAGTGGTTAGTGTTGGAGCTTCTGAATGAGTGATGGCAGAGGTGAGGACTCAGAGAGAGTCTATATTATAGACTTGTAGAGAGGATTTATTCAAAGAGTAGGAGGAGAGTTGGTGTATCTGGGGAGGTGGTTTTCTTCCAGAGATAGGAGGGGGAAGGGGAGCCCTCTGTGAGATTGAGTGAGAAGGGCTGATCTATATTAATATTTCATAGAATAGTTAATAATAAATGAGGGAGTTCAAGTAACTAAAAAAAAAAAAAAAAAAAAAAAAGGGTCTTTGAAGTTAGGAGGGGCACTATATTTCTCTTATTAGATAAATGTCAATTCTTTAATTTATTATTATTAGTTAGACTGAGAAATAGTAGATACTTATAGTATAGAAGATTCTGATAAGAGGTAGTAAAGAGAGCTCACTATATTAGTTTATATTAGTATAGTAATGAGAGAGAAATATAATAGAGACCTATAATATAGAGGTGAGACAGACTTCTATTAGGTAGTTCACTACTAGTAGACTTTGATATTGGTATTGATATAGAGTATCAATGAGAGGTATACCAGGATCTGTAGCCAATAGGCTGATAGTTAGTAGGTGTTAGTAAAGTATAAGACTGGGCTAGAGTCTGGTCTTAGAGTACTGAGATAAGCAGTGGCTTTTTCTAAAGTTCTAAATAGTGTGGTGGTATATTTTGAGAAAAAATATCATATTGCACTTTCAATCAAAATAATTAATAGAAGGAGAGATTTTTGAGTATGAGGATTATTATAATATAGGACAGAAGAGAGAGATTATATAGATATCTAAATATTGACTAGATGAGTATAAGGTACTTAGTAACTTCTGAGCAATGGTTGGAAGTTATCTAAGAGTAAAGTAGTGAGGTAATGGAGAGGGAGAGAGATGGGATAACTTGAAAAAAGTGAGACTAAGTATAAGACTCAGCAAGAAATACTATTAGAAACTATAAATAGATCAATACTATCATCTTTAAAGAGATTAGAGATTCAAAGAAAGAGAAAGAGAAAGAATGGAAGGCTTACTCAGCCCTCATCTCCAAAAAAGATATCTACCAAGAACTCTACAAGAGGTCACCAGAAAGGCCTAAAAAGAAAACAGTAGTATAGCCTATAGGAGAATAGATAGAAGTATCTACAGAAATTGAAACCACAGCTAAGAAAATAGATCAAGATATGAAACTTGAACAAGCAGTTGAAGATATCATCTGAGGTAAAACTCCTGTTAGTAAAGGAGAAAAGGAGAAGAATCTGAGAAAGAATAAGACCTTTAAGTATAATATATATCTTCAAGAATCTCAGTCAGCAAAAAGTCAATACAATCTTTAGATAGTTGGTAGAAATGCCTATCTTCAGATAACAAATAAGACTGAGACTTGTAGAAATAGTCAAAGACTAAAGATGAAAGATAGTTGAGATTAACAATATATAAAAGAATTCAAATAAAGAAAGTAAAGAAGATAACTACAAGATCTCCACTTATGCTATCTGCCAGATTGAGAATAGAATCTTTGAAGTCATCATTGATATAGGAGTAAAAGAATATCTCCTCAGCAAGAAAGCTATAAACTGTCTAGGTTGGGAAATTGAAGAAGTTATAAAATTGGATTTATTATAGCTAATAATATAAAAACTATCCCTCTGGAAATATTTGGAATATCTCTATCAAGTTCAGAGAAGTAACTATTCCAGTAGATATAATTCTTACAAATACCACCAACTATGACATCCTCATCAGCAACTAGTGAGTCTATAAGACTAAGGCTATAATTGATATAAACTTATAAAAGATACAGATTATTTACTAAGAACAAAGATACAGATTCTCATAAATATCAACAAAAGAGTACTTCTCAAGATTGAGAAAGAAGACAGTAAGTAAGAGAAAGCCTATAAAGAAGAAGAAGAAGGTCAGATAGATCAGTAAAAAAGTTTGGTATAAGAAGATTGCTGAAGAATATACTCTATAAGAAGTATGTCTTTATGGAATTCAAATCTCACCTCCTATATCTTCTGTATTAGTGGCACTTAGCTTCTACCCTTTAGCTTACAAGTTTACTTCAGCCACCAAGTTCTCAAGCAATATAAGTACTTTATGAAGTTTACAAGACCCAGTTCTCCCCTACTCACAGGTAGTGATAATATCTCTCAGCTGATCTGATACTGCCTTCTGATTCAAATTCAGGAGTAGGCCAACTTTAGAAGTCTCTTTACCACCTATACAGAAAAGTCTAGATAATAACCCAGATACTATAACTTAGATAGCTAGTATATATTCAGTATTATAACCCTTTTAGTCAATGAAATATATTAGTTACTTTAGCCTAAAAGGACATTCTCTCACTTAAATAACTTTTACTCTTACTATATCTTGGGTAGCAAAGAACCATATACTGATAAGTAGATCTCTAAGTTTTAAACCATCTCTTCTACTAGAATAATTGTTCTAATGATGTCTATATCTACTATTCCACCACCAAGTATTAGGGTCTCACACTTATACTAGTTGAGCTTAGCTCCTGAGTACTCCTTATATCATTGAACAGCTCTCTTCAAGACAGCTATATTCTCTATAGAGTCCAATCTAATTATTATGTCATCAGCAAAGGCCCCCACCTTCCAATTCACCTACAGAATTATCAACCCCCTCACTTAATGCTGGATATAGTCCAGCAGCAGCTCTAAGAAGAGAGTATAAAGAATAGATAATATATAATAGATCACTATATAACATCTCTCTACTCTGGGTGAAAGCTCAACTTCTCTCTAATAAACTGATCAGAAATTATCAGAAGTCTAGAGAGATACTAATATGCTTCAGTAAACTCTTTAACTATACTCTATATACTCTATTATATATTTTCTTCTAATCGAGAAACACCAATCTACCATTTATCTCTATAGCTCTTACTCCTTCAATAATATTATAGACTCAGACTATCTTATCATAAATCAGCCTACTACTTATAAAGCTATACTATTTCTCACTCAGTACTCTCTGAGCCACTTTCTATAATCAGACAATAATGATTTTTGTAACCAGCTTATAATCTATATTCAGGAGCATTATTGGCCTCTAATTCTTCTACTTCTCTCATCTCTGAATAATAGTATCACTAGTCCTAGACTCTGCCTGCCAATCTACTCACTAGAGCCAATAATCTTATCATATATCTACAATATTTCCCTCAGTATTTTCTCTACTCATACTATTCTCTCAGAGCAAACCATCCTCACTAGAGACTATCTCAATCTTAGTTCTCACCAGAACCTTAAGAATCTTCTCCCCTTATACTGACCACTCAGCATAGCTCAGTAGGTTCAAGATATCTTAAGTCTCCATTATTATCTCCCCCACCTCATCCAACACTCTATCCCAATACTGCCTCACTCTTCTAGTATAGAGAAGTCTCAATAAGAACTTTGTCAGCTATTCTCCTTCCTCCAGACCCTGTTACTGTAGCCTGGCTACCATATACTACACTAGTATCTCCTTCTCTGACTCTTATTTTCAGTTCTCTCCAGACTCTTTCAATTTCACCACTACAGTTCTAAGTCTGAGGAAACTATATCTAATAAGTCTGAACACTTCAGAAGAGCCTCACTATTGCTCAATATCTGCTTTATATTTACTAACTAGAGATCTACTATATAACTAGATAACTTTTATAAGACCTCTCAGTATCAGACCAAGTCTATATAAGAAACTTCACTGGTCTAACTCAAAGAAATGCTATTACTATAGACAGATTGTATACAATATATAAAAGGAATCTCTCAGCTCTCACTTAGGTCCAATTCATAAATATAGCCAGTTACTAATCAATTATCAGTAGTATTAAAGTACTGTTCTCTAAAGAAGTAAAAGACTCTTAGAATGAAGTGATCTAGATATAGAAGGAGATGATAGTATAGGTGTATATATAGAAGATATCTAGTACTTCTAATGATTCAATTTAATCTAGATTAGATTTGGATTGATTCAGATTGAATTCTATCTGGATCAACTCAGATGGGATTTGAATCTCATCTGAATGGATTCAAATCAACCATGGTTTTGATTTCCAAATTAGACAATTAAATGTTTATATCAATAACTCAATGAATAATCAGTAGAGGAAGAGGACCCAGCAGGAGTCAGGAGAGTGAACCCAGAGCCAGTATTAAAGTGAATGGAAGATATGTAGAAGAGTATATATAAGAGAGACAAACAAAGAATGTAACTGACAATGTATCAGCTATTTATTGCTACATAAAAACATGGCCCTTATATACAAAATATAATATCCCAAAAGAGAGGACATATCACAACTTAGAGTGAACCAAATTAGGAACCATATGACTACTGGAGATAAGTAGAGATAAAGAGGGAGCCAATCCCAGTTACAGAATAAAAATCACAAAACAAACATAAATAAAACAAATCTAAATTAAGATTAAAAAACATCCTTGCCCCCTCTGGGATCTTGCACTCACTCTAGGGTCTTGGCCTTTACTCTGCTCCTCTCTGCTATCTTCAGCCCCTCACTTTTCTCAGACTTACTATGGCTTGCTCTGTTTCAGCCTCACCCCTTGCTCATGCTCACCTCTCCAGGGTCTGTGGATGTTTTTTAATCTTGATTTAGATTTGTTTTGTTTGTGTTTGTTTGTGATTTTTATCCTCCAACTGAGATTGACTTCCTCTTTATTTCTGCTTATCTCTAGTGATCATGTGGTTCCTAATTCAGTTCACCCTGAGTTGTGGCATGTTTTTTCTTTTGGAACATCATATTTTATATATAAGGACTGTATTTTTATATGGTAATAAATAGCTGATGTATTTTCAGTTATACATATTCTTTATTCATCTCTCTTATATATACTCTTTCATATGTCCTCTATTCACTTTGACACTGGCTCTGAGTTCACTCCCCTGGCTCCTACTGAACCCTCTTCCTCTACTGCTGTACTATCTGCCCTTGGGGCCTCTGCCTCTATTGACAAGATTATAGATGAGATTCTTCCTCCTCTCCCTCTCACTGCTTTTGTCCCCACCACTGTCTCATTTGAGACCTATGTCTCATCTACCATCCTTTCTCTCCCTCTGGACCTTTGTCCTTCTGGTTATCTACTCCTCTCTCAGTTCCATTCAGTCCTTGTCCTCTCCACCTAGGAGACTCATCTCCACCATAACATTGACATTATCACTCTGCCTGCTGTCTGCTACTCTATTCTCTCTGAGCCCACCATCAAGCCTCTCTAAAGAGATTTACACTGCCTCTGTTGCTACCAAGCTTGCTGCCACCAATGCTGCCACCACTACTGCCACCACTGCTTCTGCCTTTTTCCAATATACTTGTATCTCTTTCATGGTCTTTGTCTCCTCTTGTCTTCCAGATACTGCTCCTTTCTGTATTTTTGCCATCTAAGATATTCTCTCTTCTGCTACCAACATTAATACTGTTCATCACTTCCTCCTCACTAGCACTTCTTTTGTCACTTGTCTTCATAAGCAGAAAATGTCACATACTGCTGCCACTGCTCATGCTGCCACCACTGCTCCCCTGTCTACCTCTTCTGAGGTTTTCGTCTCCAAGGCTATCTGTGCTGAAGCTCATATTACTGCTTGTGCTGAGGTTCATTCCTTCACTGCCACTACTGCCAAGGTCTCCACCAAGACCTCTGTCAAGCCTAACAAGACTTTGTCAGCCTCTTCCTGGTCCCCTCCCCTACCAAGGCCTCCTTCTTTATTCTCTCTACCCCCAAGCATAACTGCTAACTTAGTTCTTGTCCCATTGGGGCTTGGCCCTGTGCTGTCTGCTCTGGTCACCTCTACTATTCCTATTGGCACCTGGTCAAGTCTGTCTGCTCCAATAGTGGTGTCCCTCACATTACTGTCCCTTCAGCTGCTCACTCTCCCTCTATCTCCTCTGCTGGTTCCTCCTCTGCCTTCCCTATCCATGCTCCCAAATATAAGGACTGCACAAAAGCCTGTGGCTGCAAGGTCTGGCACTCTGATGGGGTGTGCTTCTGCTCATCAGGCTTGCTACCTTCAAAAAAAGTCAGAGAGAAGGGAAAGATCTCTCACTCTTAAACTTCTCCCTGGTATGGTTCTCCCCCAGTATCTCTATCCTATTTTGAATTCCATCATCACTTCTGGTGTACTCTGAGTGGTTTCTCATATTGTCCCCCCTTTGTTTTTTCTAGTTACTTATCCCAAACTTTCAGATTTATTCTTCTCTTGAAATACTTTTGTATCCTCTTTTTTCTTTGGCTGATTGTCCTCTTTCTCCCCTTCAAGTCTTTGCCTTATTCTTGGGTCCTCACTTTGTTTTTCCTGCAACTCTCTCACAATCTCCTTCACTGATCCAGCTCATCTTATACATTTTCATCATGCTCTTGACCTTATCATCTTCTTTGAGGATTATAGTGAGATGCTCTCTTGCTATTATGTCTCTAGTAATTGAGTCCCCCCTTCCAATGTCTCTTTACACTGTGTATTCCTTGACATAACTTGCTCACTATCTGTTCCTAGATATACTCACTCTTGCTTGGTTTCAGACTGTACCATATGTACTATACTTAAATTGATCAAGCAACTGCCTTTACACTTGCTCATAGTCACTGATAAGAATTAAGGTTTTGCACTCATTTCTAAGTCACTCTATCTTGATGGCCTTTCAGCCCTCCTTCATGCCATGGCTTATGAGTCTAGTGCCCTTAGATTGGATGAGGTTCTCACTCTTCTTCAGGTTTCTCTGGCTCATGCTAGATTGCTTTCAGATTCCTCATTCATAAACTCCATTTTTAACTTCTTCCAGAACTCTTTGTCCTTTTTAGACATTCATCTTCCTGTTTTCTATGCTCTTCCAAAAGTCCACAAGCCTTCCTTGGCTTGGCATCCCATTATGGCTGCTTTTTGTTCACCTACTACTGAGATCTTGAAGTAGTTATCCTACTTCTTCCTCTCTTAGATGGCACTCCTTCAGCACCATCTTGGGCCTGAGTATACTATTCTTCATAATACTCAAGAGCTCACCCTCTTTTATTCCACCATTGTATCTGTTCATACTTTTTTCCATTTGGCCTCTGGTGACTTCTCCTCCTTCTATACTGTTATTCATTTTGATGAGATTGATGACTGTCTATGATTCTTGGGTTCTATTGTTTTTCCCTTAGATTTCCTAGTTTTGTTAGCTTCTATCATTGAGCTTACACTCCTCATCTGTGGCTCCAACTACTTTGAGTCAGTCCTTGGCTCCTTCCACCAGACTACTGATATTACTATAGGAATGAATTGTGCCCCCACTCTTACCAACCTTATTGGTCTGGCCCATGAACTTCATGTAATATATAATCCCTCTTCACCTCTTTCAATCACATTCTGGGCTAGAGATATCTTCTTTCACCAATATATCAATGACTTTATTGTCCTTACTGTTACTGGTATTGATATTCCTAGTGTATTTCACAATATCTACTCTCTCCATCATTCTATTACTTAAGTGTATAGTATGACCAGTATTCTCTTTTTAGACCTTTTCATTTCTCTTTCTTTCTTCCAAACTGTTGTTTATTCTCATTTTCTCTATTCCCAACAGTTTCCTGACTTTCATTCCAATCATTCTCATTGCACTCTTCTCAAATATATTTGGGATAAGGTTTGTCATCTTATACTATGCTGTTTCTGTCATTCTGACTGGGTGTCTGCTGTTTGGATTCTTGGCAACTTTGTGGTCCATCATCATGCCTACCCCATTTCCATCATTTATGATCTGTTTGCTTCTATTGAATGATCTGTTATTTGCTCTTCTCTCTTCTCTCCTCTTTACCCCCCCTCTCTCTCCTTCTCTCCCCTTATCCACTCTGTACCCTCTCTTTCTTCCTACTCCTGATTCTTATTATACTATTTGATCATGCTTACTAGGTTGTACAATACCCTGACACTGTTCTGCACTCTTCTCTTTCACACCATAAACTTTTGTCTCTTTCCTAATGCTCTCTGATTACTCATTTATATCTTCTTTCTATTTCTTCTCTAATCCATCACTCTCATTTTATATTTTAATCACCTTCTGGTGCCTCTGGTTCTTTTAGAAAAGATTAAAAAACATCCTTACCCTCTCTGGAATCTTGTGCTCACTCTGGGATCTCAGCCTTCACTCTGCTCCCCTCTGCTGCCTTTGGCCCCTCACTTTGCTTGGGCTTGCTGCAGCTTGCTCCATTTCAGTCTCACCTCTCACTCACACTCACCTCTCTAGGGTCTGCAGATGTTTTTTAATCTCAATTTGGATTTGTTTTGTTTGTATTTATTTGTGATTTTTATCCTGCAACTGAGATTGGCTCCCTCTTTATCTCTGCTTATCTCCAGCAGTCATGTGGTTCCTAATTTGGTTCACCCTGAGTTGTGGTACATTCTCCCTTTTGGGATATTATATTTTGTATATAAGGACTATTTTTTTATATGGCAATAAATGGCTGATGCATTTTTGGTTATATTTTTTATTCATCCCCCTTATACATGCTCTTCTATATACCTTCTATTCACTTTAACACTGGCTCTGGATTTGCTTCTCTAGCCCCCACTGGTTCCACTTTCTCTACTGTTTTTTAATCTCAATTTGGATTTGTTTTTTGTGTGTTTATTTGTGATTTTTATCCTACAACTGAGATTGGCTCCTCTTTTATCTCTGCTTATCTCTGACAGTTATGTGATTTCTAATTCAGTTTGATCTTGATTTCACCTATATATATATATTCAGGGTCTATGATTTCTCCTTCTACAGTTACTCCTTATCTGGTAAGTTCAGACTTTGAAGTCAGCTAGATATAAGTTCCTTTGGGTGGCTACATAGCTAGTCTAATTCTAAACACCACTATTCTTCTAGGCTTGATAGGTTTATCTTCTAGACTATAGTGATCATACTTATATCTTTCTGGTAAGCTTTGGTCAGGAGTTTGGCCTTGGAATATAGTATGATGTGTTTCTTATCTTGAGATAATAGTAACTATGCTTAGTTCTTCTTCTATATTCCAAAAGTCATTATTATCTAGTAGTGTCCAGTGAGAGTCATCTTAGGGAATGAGTTTAGAGAGCTCCTCCTATTCAGAAATATCTTGTTCAGGAGTTTCTTCTTCAGATATTTCTTGATCCCAAATTGCTTATACTTCTACAGCTTTGGCTATAAGAGTTTTCAGGGTATATTGGCACTTCTTCTTTCTTTTTCTATACTCAGAGCAGGCTGTACCAGGTGAATTTCTTATTCTGATAATCTTAGAAAAGTGTTCAGAGCACTTGAGTCTCTTATAGCAGATGGGGTATAATTTGATTTATCCTGCAATGACCGCAATTATAATAGTGATAGTATCTTTGACCCATACATTTCTTCTAGTCTATTATCTACTAGATTGATTTGTAGGTTAAGTCTGAGATTATTTTTATTTTTAGATTCTTCTTCCTCTTCTATAGTAGATTCCCCACTACTGGTATATTCTTCCTAAATGATAACCTTCTTCTTTTTCTTTGACTACTCATAGCAGGTCATCTTGATTCTGTATTTCTTTTCCCTATATTAAATTTGAGCACCTATTGGTCAATGTTAATAACTGGTACTAAGAATTATATTATAGGTGATAGCTTTAGTAACAATAGCTTTTTGGATAAAAAACTAAATATATCTCAGAGAAATGATAATGTTTCATACTTCTCTAAGAGGTTGGATTCAGACTCTATCTGCTACTATAATGCTGAGGTTGGATAGTCTATCAATGAGCTACTAGAGAGTATCTAGAAATCATTTAGCAATGATACAAATAGCTATACAGCATCTCTTTCCAGTACCATTCGGGTTACACAACCTTTGGAGAGCACTTACAACATCGTTTTTGGAGAAAAGAGACTAACAATATGGCAACTGACAGGCAACCTGAGGTGTGTACTGAGCAGGGTGGCCCAAGTGCTTTCAACTGGCAGCAGGTGGGGAGGGGCCCAGGCCTGGGGGGGGGTATGAGGGGGCTGCTGGCCGGAGGATGTGGAAGGGGTAGAGGTGGGGGTAGAGGCTCTGGATCTGGAAGGGCAAGTTTCGCAGAGACAGTGAAGGGGAGATAGCAGGCAGGGCTGGAGGGCTGGCTAAAGAAGGGCAAGGAGAGCGAGAAGGGGCTGGTGCAGGGGGGAGCAGCCCTTAGAAGGGGGGCAGTGGAGCTGGGGGAGTAGCGGCTGGGGGGAGTGTGACTGCTGATGGCGACGGGACTGTCGATCTGGAAAAAAATCCAGATGTGACGGCTGATGGTGTGGCTGAGCGACTGAGGCTTGGAAGACAAGGGGACTTGGTGGATGGTGTAATGAGTCTGGCGGTGGCCCCGTTGCTCAAAAAATTGATTTCAGCATTCATGGTTACACTGTACTTCTGGGGCCTAGCGGTGATGGCAAAAATGGTGCTGGGGCTCGTCACAAAGCAGGTGGCAGGAGCTGTGTCCATGAAGTTTTTGAAGGGACTGGAGGGAGTGGAGGTGGGTTTTGAGGAGGCAGTGCCATTGGAGGAGGCACTGAAGGTGGGATTGGTGGTTGGAGAGGTGTGTGTACCAATGGCACGTTGTCTGAAGTGGGATCCCAGGGTGGTCCAACTGCTGGTGAAAGGAGTGCCGACGGTAGTGCTCCTAACGAGTCAATTTAATCCGGATTGGATTCGGATTGATTCGGATTGAATCCCATCTGGATCAACTCGGATGGGATTCGAATCCCATCCGGATGGATTCGAATCAGATTCGAATCGGATTCGAATCGGATTCGAATCAACCATTGTTTTGATTTCCAAATTAGACAATTAAATGTTTACATCAATAACTTGATGAATAATCATC